>JAXCEF010000308.1:0-67477 GCA_037178605.1 Colletotrichum euphorbiae
TTATTCTCTAACTAGAAGACTATAACTCTAAATCCTCCTTTATATATATCTAGCTTAATAAAGAGTTCCTTAGTAGGATTATAGTAATACTAGGTTACTTAACTATAGAGGTTCTCTTATAGGGCGGTCTAGGACTTAATCTCCTCTTCTATAGGTTTAAAGGTAACCTTAGCGAGGTGATAAGTATATACCTATTTAGCTACCCCTTATAGTAGCTTATCCTCGCTATAGAGGAGGGTAGAAAGGACTATTTTGCGGCAAGTAAGGGGTGCTATAATAATATTAAACTATAGCATGTTATAGCATAGCTATCCTGCTATTCCAAGATATCTCTTAAGGTTATAGAGGTTATTAGGGAATATAAGCTACTAAAAAGCCTTAATACAGTTATTAGTGCGTGAGACTCTAGTAGCGTTAATTATATAGCTAAGGAGCCTTATAGAGGTAAAGCTAGTAAATAACTTCTCTATAGAGATATAGAGGCAGCTATCTTCGAGGAGCTTGAGCATAATCTCAACGTGCTGGAGGTGGTCCTCAGCAGTATCACTAAAAATCATAATATTATTAATATAGGCTTAGATAATATCTTAGTAGTTATAGAACAAGTTATTTATAAAGCGTTAAGTATATGCGGGGGAGTTCTTAAACCCCATTAAAATAATATTAGATACCTTAATGCCGCGTGGGGAAATCATAGCTATCTAGTTATAGTATTTAGAATACACTGGAAGCTAGTGAAAAAATCTAGTAGCGTTAAGTACTATAACCCAGCCCTTACTTTATAAATAGTTAAGGATATTATTCTAGTCTAGGAGAGGGTATATATTAGGAAGTATAACCTTATTTAATGGGCGAAAGTTAACTACTAGGCAGCCTTTTTATACTCTATTCACTACGCGCCACATAATAAATAAGGGGTATATAATAGGAACCAATCTAATAGCAAAGGATATCTTACCTTTAGAGTAGAGGCTATTAAGCTTGCTATAGGCGAGCTTAGCGTCTTCTATTCCTAGGGGGAAGGGGCGGGAGGCCTTAACCTAGCTTTACTAACTATTAATAAAGTTAATATACATGCCTTCTTCATTAGGTATTAGGATAATACTACAATTACAAAAGATATTATAGTAGTTAAAAACTACCTTCAGGCAGGCTATAAAAGCAGGGTCACTAGTATAGATCTCAATACTAGCAGCTAACTTAATTATTAATATGCTATTAGGCTGGGAGATACTATAAGAGGGGACTTCCGCAGGGCTAGGATTTATAGCAGGGGTATTACTAGATACTATAGTATAAAAGGCTTCCTCTATTATAATAAATAGGGCATTAGGATAGTCTAGGAAAAGGGTGTTAATATCAGCCTAATTAATAAGGTTTGCGGTATTAGTACTATTAAAGCAGGTTAAAGTGCTAACTCTCATCTCTTTAGGGATGCTAAGCAGCTTAGTTGAAGGGTTTTGCAAAAGAACTAGCTTTAGGGTATCTAGGGTGATAACGCTATTAACTACAGAAGGGATCTGGGAATAGAAACGCCACAGCTAGTCTCAGTTACTAGCAGTTGGGGAAGCTGGGAGGTTAGCATAACGTACTATAGCAAAGATAGAATCATAGGGAGGGATTATAGTAGCTTATATAAGGTTAACTATCTAGATAATAGGGAGAACGCTCTTATAGGTTATATTAGTAGCTATACTATATATAGAGCAGAACTTTATAATCCCTTTATTAAAGTTAATAAGCAACCTATAGTCTTTATAAAAGGGCGTACCTAAGAGCAGGTTCGCGCTAAGTGAGTTAATAACTCCTATAGTAATAATAATATAAGCCTAGATAGGCGTACTACTAAGTATACCTAGGAGGTAGAAATTGAAAGTAGCTTCTTCTATAACCTTAAAGGATAAGTTTATAGCTACTATATAGCGGGGGTTTACTAGGCGTAGGTAGGCCTTACTAATAAAGTAATCTATCTACTATTAGTTAATAAGGGTAATAGAAGCACTAGTATTAATATAAACTTCCTCTATAGGCCTATTAACTTAGGCAGATATATAGAGGTGGAGATAGGTTCGCTTGTGGAGGCAAGTGCTCTTCTGCGGTTTGGGGGAGGCATTAATAACTTAGCTAGCCTCTAAGGTGAAATTAGTAGTATAGTTAGTAGTAGATATAGTGGGGTTAGTAGTAAGGCCTATAAAAAGAGGGCGCTTAGTATCTAAAGCTAATATATTACTAGAGTTATGAATAAGATTATCCTATGTGGGCTAGTAGTTAGTCTCCTCCTTTAGAGAGAGAAGCATTACTAGGTTAGAGCTATAATTACCCGTCTATCCTGCTTATAGCTAATATAAGTCAGATAGGTTAGGTTATTTATAGATATTAATAAGCTTATATCTATTATTAATAAGGTAGTTAATAATAGTCTTAGGGTTAGTATCTTTAAAGACCTAGTAGGCTTAATTACTATAATAGTATTAAGCTATTTATTATAAGTAGTTAAACTATTAAGGATATTCCTAAGGCCTTTAAGCGTTATAGTAGCTATCCTAGGGGGCTTAGTTGCCTGCTAGCTTATTAGCCTAACGCGGGGTGTTTTAATTATTAGTGCGGTTCAGCTGGAATCCTCTGCGATGTCCTGACTGGGGATGCTAATAGTCCTGTTGTGGGGAATCCCGATAGGAGTATGAATGACCCTAATAAGTAGAGTTATCTAGTGTAGCTAAGTGAAGGGTATAGTAGGCTCCTAGGCTAGATAAGAAAGGAGTATGAGCACGCTAGATAGTGCGGCGTTTCTTATCTATAAGCGAGAGATATATATCTATTATATCTATTGCCCTAGGCTTATAGAGAAATCGTTAGAGTACTGGATTAAGGGATTAATAAAAGACTATAAGTAGCTAGTAGGGGTAATAGATCCCTATGCCCTAGTATACTTAAAGACTTCATGCGCGTATTAGTAGATATTATTTTTGCTATTAATCTAGTTGAGAGTAAAATAATTCTCCTAGAGCTAAGTCTAGGCTTCTGCTATAGTGGGGGTAAACTTCTATTAGATAGCGTTATATAATATAGACAACCTATTTAACTAGTAGTACTACTGCTCTATATCTATAAGGATATAAATCTACTAGGAGAGAGTAGAACTTTAGAGGAGAGTCTCCTACTAAGTAGTAATAGCTATATAGTAGTAGGGGTATTTAGCTAGAGCTAAGAGGTAGGAGAGCTAGATATCTACTTTATAGTAGTATATAACTCTATAGTTATAGAAAACTAGCTCCTTGCTATACCTCAAAGTAGGGGCGTTAGGCTAAAATACTCTATAGTCCTATAATATCTGGGGTGGGAAGGGCGTTGGGGCTAGCTGCGCCTAGATAGTAAAACCCTATATAACTACTAGAGTAAGAATATCTGAGAAGAGACTATATAGGTTCTAGAAGGTATTATTCCCTCTATAGCTATATTAAGTTATTAGGCTATAGTGAGGTTACTAAGGAAGTCTAGGTGCTAGTAAGCTATAGTTAGGGGGACCTTACTATAAGTAGCTTAGTGAGGTAGTGCTTTATCTTATTGCTCTTAGGCTTAGGGGGGCTATTAGAATAATAGTATTCCTAGTGGGGCTAGTATAGGTAATATCTAGAGGGGCTAGTATAATAGTAATTTTCCTAGTAGGACTAGTATAGGTACTATCTAGTAGGGAATATGAGGAGCTAGTGGGATATATTAATAGGGTAGTAACCTAACTTATAGTTAGGGGTTTAGATAATGCCTTGAGAGGTACTTAAGTCTCTACTTTTATTAGCGCTCTAGGTTCTTAGGGAGGCTGCTTTAGTAGAGGGGGAGTAGTTAGCAATAGAGCAGCTATGAAAGTAAGCTATCTAGTATTGCGAACTCAGATCTCTTTAGGGCTAAGGTTGCTAAAAGAGCTACAGAGGGTACTAGATTTATAATAGTAAAGAAGGACCCTTATTATACTACTAATAGTCTCCCTTAGTAAGTAGGTATTAATATTCCAACTATTAATATTAAGTAGCTTATTAAGCTAGCTAGTATTGTGGGAAGCTTGTGGGATATGAAGCGTTTAGCCTATATCCTAATAAAGACTGCCTAATACTACTATATTGTGGAGGAAAGCCTAGCTAAAGCTGCGAACTACTAGGTTGTATTTATAGCGATTTGTGAAAACTGCAATGCGGCGGGCGTTATTTCATTACGCCTCTATAAAACGGGGCGAGAGGAAAAACGACCTAGTAGCAGACTTCTGCTAGTCTATTATAATAGAGTCCTTAGAGCTTAAGCCTAAACCTAAGCCCTTATTCTAATGTAGACGTCTTATGCGCCTCTTCTAGGCTCCCGCTATAAAGCGAGCGTGGGGTGGAGGGACTTGATGAGGTTGAGGATCTGAAAAAGAAGATCTAGTAGTTATGCTACTAGATGTTAGCGTCTTCTCAGTATGCCTGTGGCAGTACTGAGGGGGTGATAAGACGTTTATAAATAGCAGTAAATAGGAATAATATGTAGTGAAATAACAAAAGATAGGTCTTAGTATAAAAGGAGTAAAAGTCTTATATTATTATATCCTATACTACTAGTCTTATTTATAGACAGCAGACGCTACGTAATAGTAGTAGTATGCTATGTGGCAGTAACTATATATTATAATATGTAATAGTAACTGCGCACTATTTATATAGTAATAATAACTAATCTATAGTATAATATTATATTATTATATAATAATAAAACTTATATAAATTAATAGCTCAGCTATTAAGCTATTAACTTATATATAAATTATATTAATACTTCTCTTTAATTATAACCTATTTATTACTATAGCGTAATTATAACACTATTATTGCTAGCTATATATATATTCTTATAAGGCCTCTATATTAAAGAGGGAGTTAATATACTTTAGCTATTTTTACTAATCCTAAAGCTCCTAATATTATATAAGAGAATATAGATCTTTAGCTAGATAAAAAGTCTTAGATTAGAGCTAAGTCTAATTCGACTTTTTCATAATAAAGCTTAATTAGCTTAATAAAGTTAGACTTCTTAAGCTTAGAATAATTCTAGAGTTCAGTAGATATAAACTCCTATAAAACTAGTATTTAGCTCTAGGCTACCTAGAGATTATTTACTATTTTTTAATAATAACTAGAGTTATTAGGAAGCTTGTTAGCGGATGATATGCTGATGTATTGGGTTCAGGTTGCTAAGTGAGGCCTGCGCAGGAGTGCGCGCAGGTGGACTATATACATAGCTAGGCGGTGACTAACGGCAGTATCTACCCATGGCAGTACATCGGATACCTACATACGTATAGTATGGTGACAAAGCTAGTATCTAAGAGCTATATTATAAAGCTTTAGGAGTAATATCTTTAAGAAGTATTAGAGATTAAAGCTAATTCTCTAGTTTTAAAATACTCTCTCTCATCTTGAGATACTAGATTTGTTTATAATAGTAGAGTGTCACGGCACTGGTGGTGTGCGTACTTAAGTGCGGCTGCATTCAGAACCCTCGTTCTGAATGTCCTGTATTTTTTGCGCAATGGCGCAGTTGGGACACGTCTGAAGGGCATGCTGCACCCTTTAGCCCTTTTGGAGCCCGCACGTGACAAGAGTGAGAGACTTAATATTAAGTAGTAATAATCTATAAAGTCTTAATAGTACTAGATCTATATTATAAGAGGTAGTACTAATATAAGTTTATTATTACTATTTATATAGAGTAGCTATAGCCTTTTAAGTAGGACTAAAACCTATTGAAGTTAAGAGAGTTATTATAATTAACATATAGAGACATAAGAATAATTATATAGTAAAATAGAAATTTAAAATAAAGTAAATTAGCGTTTTCTAGTAATCTTCAAAGTTTAGCATTTATGTAGTAAAATAAAAAAAATGCGACTTAAAGCGGACTTAGGCTATAAATAACTTTTTAGTGCGGTCTCGGGTTTTCTTCTTCCCTATATAGTAGGGGTTGTAAACGTGAGCCTGCGAGCCCCATACCCCCGGCTAAAGGATTGTCCCCAAAGACGCAAGCATATGGTTTAATGCGCCGCAGCCAAACACGTCAAAATCGACCTCTAAACAGCCACCATTTGCTAGGTTTCAACGGCTGCCCCCAACCGAAGGCTTGGAACAGATGGAGGCGGCGCCATGCTAGAGTCTTATGCCGTGACGTGAGATACACACCTAGATATTTCCCACGTTTCGGTTATCGTTTCCTGGCAGCCAGGCGGGAGATCGCCCAACGACGACAAGCATATGCGGGTCAGACGCGCCGATATTCCCACGGTACCTTATCCCACCTATTACCCCCAGTTGCGTGGGCCTTGAGTCGGCTCCGTCGCAAGGGAGACAGATTGAAGCATCTCAACATCCCCGATGGCACAATTGGCTAGCGCGTCAGACTGTTAATCTGGAGGTTGGTGGTTCGAGCCCACCTCGGGGAGTTACGGTGGTTTAACTCCACCAGGTATGAAGTTGATAACCATAAGTTCCTTTTGCTTCATGAATTATCTTTTTCCCGTTCTGGGAATTCCCGTCTATGAGCGGAGATATTCACATGCCTTCTTTCCCCATCGCGTTGCTCCCTTATACTTCCACACCCCTGGGGCATTGCCAGCCTTCAACCCCTCAATGGCATCCGCAACCTGTGATCCCAGTCCTTCTTCCTTGATATCCTCTAATGGCGTCATGTACGTCTTGAAGGAGAACATGATTGCGCCTGTCTTTGGAAGTCTAGTCAAGGTCTGAAGTTCTTGTCTCAATTGGGACTGAGACCTTGTCAGCTACTCATCATTCGAACACCAGCGGTCGGAAGGTATACCTTGCTGATATCAATGTCTTCATTCTCCTCATGTTGATCACCGTCGTAAATATGCAGTCCACTCGGACTGAAGAGGCGTTCTTCTGTAGAGATGGACCACTGAAGATCCCCATCAGCGTAAGCCCTCAGCGAAGAGCAGTCATGGACTCACATTCATCCGCTTTACGCTCTTTCCCACCTGAAGTCGGCTGAAGAAGCGTTCCATACTCGCACCAATCTTCTCATAGGATGGCACCGGCGTATGAATATCCTCCAGCAGTTTTCCTAGCTTGTCGGAGGGGTCGAATCCGGCCGGGTGGCAACAAACAAACGCAACCGCTCGGTGCCCCTCTGGAGTCTCCACTAGAAGGAAGATGTCATCTTCAACAGTCTCGCCGAGGCCTTGGAGCGCGGTATTCGGATCTCCTGGCGGTGTCAGAGGTAATGCTGTCTTGGTGACGTTGTTTTGGAAGGTCCGGCCATCGTCGGACAGCGAGAACATGGTCGGGTATCGTGTGGGCAGATAGGTTCCGAGCAAATACGACCATGTCTCGTGGAGAGCTGGGATGCCTTCGGGTACGGCCCCCAACACCGTGGATGTGTACTGCTTGATGGTTTCGCGACGCTCGGTGACGCGGTCTAGGTAGTTGCTATCCATGATGATGAGCTCATCTGGTGGGCTTGCTTGGATCGCTGAGAGAAGACAAGTCAGCTTCGTGTTCGACACGTTAGACTGTGTCGGGTATTCAACTTGCCCATCGTGATGTGATAGACTGGCTTGAACGGCCGGTGCTTGGCTGGCGCGGTCTTCTGCCAGTTGAAATTCCTCAGGGGCTTGATGGTAATCTTCTCGTTGTGTATCTCTTCATGCCGCCGCTCATCTGGACTCGGCTTGAGAATTGTCAGCTTATGAATCCGACTCTGGGGCAGTTGGGTGACAAACCTTGACGAAACGACGCCGTTTCCATCTCCAAGCGGAGAAGAGACCGATGGCCACCGCTAAAGCCACCAAAAGGTACATCACTGCAGGCTGGGAATTCTAGGCGAGGCGACCACAATGTGTGCGTCCGCACGAAGCGAATATTCGTGCTTTTTGAGTTGAGTTGAAGGAAAGCAAAGAAGCTGAAGACGTGACCCAGATGACCGTCAACTTGTACAATGTGGAGGGTCCCTGATACACACCGACGATCCAGGGCGAGTTAAAGCACTATCGGACCAGCCAGCCGGATCTCATACCGCGCCTCCACTAGGCAATAATTTCCCTTTCAAGTCATTCTATGCGTAAGGATGCTATTTTGCGTTCCGAATACCGTTGCTCGAGTGAGACTCGAACTCGTGGTGAGGACTAGAGTCTAGTCTGCTAAGAGACTCACCGTTATCTACCCTTTACAAGTCCAGCCACGTAGGCCTCATCGAAATACATCAAAAGGCCAGCATCCGCAACGTCTCAAAGCTTAAGGAAGTGCCGATTCCGCGCGCGAGATCAATTCCGCGGGGTACAAAGCTGGTCATGGCGTCGCCGACAATTCCCCGCATGCCACGCCGGCAAGTGACTGGGATGACCTTCATAGCGTGATGTGTGTGGTATTGAACGGCGTTTGGAGTCGCCTATTCGTAAGGCAAGCTTTTTATTGCTTGTCACGAGGCCCTAAAGACAGAAGACAGCTGGCCCAGCATTTCTACCGCTGGGGTAAAGCAATCGGCAAGGAAGCGAAGGCTGATGGAGATCGTGGAGACTACTTGAATAAGAACACATATCTTTGAACAGGTTTGACCAGAAATTATGTGTTCACAACCGCCATGGAATCGCATATTAGTCCATGACATGCGTATGAAGATATAATGGCTGGCTAGACATGCCAGACATACCTCATAGATAGAGGTCCTATTCAGAGTATCGTGAACCGAACGAGAACAAATCTCATCCAAATTCAAACTCGACCATACCCGTGCCACGCCCCCACTTGCGCGTTGTTCCGTAAACTCCACCCACGCCAGTGACGGTACTGCGAATCATGAAAGTGGATGTGAAAAGACACCTTACCCCGCCGAACTGATGAGATAAGACGACAAGCTTCCAGAACTCCAAGCCCCACCTCAGTCTTATCCCCAAGATCCCCAAGATTAAACATTATGTAAGCAGAAGCTTATCGCTGCAGCTACGTAATCACGCGAGCTCTCCAGTGAATCAACAGGGGTGAGCTCCTCTTTCGGCTCCACGCTCTCACCATCATCCATGTCATCGACCATTCACGAACGCCGAAATCGCGACCGATGGCACTGATAGCTGCCCCTCAAGCTTGCCAAAGCTCCCTCTCGTCGGCGATGTTTGCATTCCTGGTTTGAAACGCCAGCCGATTACCCAGCCGGCCCCGTTCTGCCACCTTCTCTATCGGGCAAAGGACTCGGCCAACCGACCTGATCCTTTGAGACGAGGGGCTTGATACTTAGTTCGCCTGACTCGCATCCTCATTCTTCCTAGATGTTACGAATCTTCACCCCTTCTTCAACCCAATTGATCACACGTTGATGGTCGCCATCATGGATCCGGAGAAGAACGGCATCCCGCCTTACAGCGATGTTCCGCCGACCTCTGTGTCGCGGCGTTCGTCGCCGCACCTCCGTCACCACCACATGCGCTCGAAGCGCTGGTTGCGCCCGAGTCGCAGCATGAAGCTCATCATGCTGTGCCTCGGCTTCATCGTCTTTGCCCAGTGGAAGCAACTCTCACTGTTGCCCAGTAGTAGACCGTCGAGCAACCTCTCGGCTACTCGTCTGCAGCAAGACCTCGCTACCTGCGCAAAATTGCGACATAAGCCGCAAGACCCGATCGGAATCGGCCGCGAGAAAAACGCGCGATATGTCGAGGGACAGCGTCCGACACTCATTCGCAACGCCACCATCTGGATCGGAGAGCCCGCCGAAGGGACTTCTCCCGAGGACGACCGCGCCGGCAAGGGATACTCGTGGATCACCGCAGACGTCCTTATTGACTACGGACTGATCCAGAAGGTCGAGGCGGACATTCCTCTCAATTCCCTCCCCGAGGACACGCAGGTCTGGGACGCCAAGGGACGCCAGCTCACCAGCGGCATCATCGATATGCACTCCCATGCTGGCGTTGGCGCTCTGCCCGAGCTCGACGGCAACCAGGATGTCAACGAGATGTCGGACGACATCACTCCGTATGTGCGCTCCATCGATGGTCTTAACCCCCTCGACCCTCAAATCCAGGTCATCAAGTCTGGCGGCGTCACAACTTCGCTGGTTCTGCCCGGCTCCGGCAACAACATTGGCGGCGAGGCCTTTGTCGTCAAGCATGCTGTTGGCAAGCCAGACGGGCGCACCGAGTTCTCGGCAGAAGACATGCTGGCGGATCCCGATCGTAACTGGCGCTACATGAAGATGGCTTGCGGAGAGAATGCAAAGCGCGTCTACGGAAAGGTCGGTCATAGCCCCTTCTCTCGCCTCGGCGAGAGCTGGGAGTTCCGTCACGCTTTCGAACAGGCCGCAAAGCTTGTTCGGGATCAAGACGACTGGTGCGATGCTGCCGAGAAGTACGGCGTCGAGAGCCATAGCCAGTACTTGCCCCAGGAGTTGAAGTGGGAGAGTCTCAGCGCCGCGTTGCGCGGCCAGGTGCACATCAACACCCATTGCTATACCATTCCCGATTTGGAGGCGTTCGTTGACCACACCAACGAGTTCAAATTCCCCGTGCGAGCGTTCCATCATGCCCACCAGACTTACCTTGTTCCCGAGGTATGAGCCAACGGTCCTAGGCGTCCCGCTGTGGACATTACTAACAAAAGATGTAGATCCTGAAGCGTACTTGGGGAGGTCGCGCGCCTGCCTCTGCGCTTTTTGCCGACAACATGTACTACAAGTCCGAGTCGTACGTTGCATCTGAATACGCCGGCAAGATCCTATGGGAGAATGGTCTCACCCCAGTCTACGTGAGCGACAACCCTGTCCTAAACGCCCAGCACGTTCTGTTCGAAGCCGCCAAGGCCTACAAGTACGGTCTTCCCTACCACGCAGCTTTAGCCAGTGTCACCTCTGCTCCCGCTGAGCTCCTGGGACTGGGACAGAGAATCGGAAAAATCAAGCCCGGTTTCGATGCCGACATTGCTGTATGGGACAGCGATCCCCTCAGTGTTGGTGCTGCACCGGTCCAGGTTTGGATTGATGGTGCGGCTCAGTTCTCCGACCCCTTCGAGCTGGACAAGCCCTTGACCAGCCCCATCTCTCCTGATCCTGAGCTCACAAACACCACCGAGGAGGCTACCGAATTAGAGAACGTGGTCTTTACTGGAATCTCAAATGTTTGGCTGACCGGAGAGGAACAAGTGTCGAGCGCAGAGTCTATCAACCTCGTTGTCTCTAACGGCGAAATCAAGTGCATTGGTATTTGCGCTGAGGAAGTCGCAGCGGCTAGATCTTCCTCAACGAAGATCATCGACCTGAAGAACGGCCACATCGCCGACTCGTTCACTGCCTTTGGCTCCAGCGTCGGCCTTAATGAGATTGATGGCGAGAGAGACACGGACAATGGCAATAGCCCTGGCTTCAGCCGTGGTCTAGACGGGCTTGCGTTGGACAACAAGAAGCTTCATGTTGCTCTCCGCTATGGCGTCACCAAGGCGATCTCGGCACCCAAATTCTCAGGACAGGCCACGCACTCTGGAACAAGCGTGGGCTTCAACACTGGCGCATTGCACGCGTTCGAGAAAGGCGCCGTCTGGGGCGAGGATGTCGCTCTCCACCGCACGCTGACACTGGACGCCAAACGCAGCGACAGCCCATCCATCTCTGGCGCGATCGGCGCACTCCGTCACACGCTTCTCGAGGCTGTCGCATCCAACGACACCGGTTCTGACCCGTTCTCGGAGGCCGTCTACCTCAAGAAGGTCGTGAACGGCGAGCTGCCCCTGGTTCTGACCATCCACAGCGCGGACACCATCATCGCGGCGCTGAGACTTAAGTCTGTAGTCGAGGAAGCCATCGCTGCAAATAGCCAGTCTTCCGACTCACCCAAACTCAAAGTCGCCATCATTGGAGGCGCGGAATCGCATCTGATTGCATCCGAGCTGGCGGCTGCTGGCGTGGGCGTCGTGTTGTCGCCTTTCCAGTCTTACTCTTACACGTGGGACCAGAGGCGTTCCCTCACTGGTGCGCCTCTCACGAACGGCACGGCGATTGACACTCTGCTCGATGCAGGCGTTGTGACCGCCATTGGACTGGAAGAGGACTGGCTGATTCGCGACCTGGGATTGCTGGCGGGTATTGCTTACAAAAACGGCGGCAGCCGATTGAACGAGAAGAAGGCATTGGACCTGGTTTCCAGCAACGTTTACAAGATTCTTGGCATCGAAGAGCCGCAAGCCAAGGGATCTGGACACTACGTCGTATACGAGGGCAGCCCGCTTGAGATTGGAGGAAGAATCCGTGCTGTCGGCAGTGGCCGCGAGACGGTATCCGTCTTTGTCTAAGGACCGAAGGGAACGGGGAGTGAGTGGCTGATGTCGTGACCCACAGCGCCGAATTGTGGCCAACACATGAAAAAATACATTGCGATTGTCACCGAGATTTCAACGCTCGGAAGTGGGCTTCCGCGCACGTGTCTCGGAATATACTGTTGAACGCATGACAGGCTATGAAGAAATTTTGAAGAATATCAGCATCAGGAGAACGCCAGCATCAGTCACCCATCGCTCACTTACCATGGGAGGCGAGTGTTGCTGCGTATGCTCTCCTGACATGTTGGTCCCGCGCGGATATTACCAATCTGATCCCGGCCGTGAAAGATTCCGATGTATCACAAACTGACCAATCAGATGAGCCGATCCATCGCCGCCCGAGAAGATGCAGTTAGTATTTGAGCTCCCCGGCCTCTCCAGTGGTCATTTGAGACGCCCAATAGCAGTAGACCGAGTTCGAATGACATCGAAGTTGACAACCCGTCTTGTCAGAAGTTTACGATTCCCCAGATCCATTTCGGCATTTTTCAGGAACTCAGTTGGAACCTTGGCAATATCAGCGCACAAAATGACACGTGCTGCCGTCGTTTGTGTTTCCCACGGTGGAGGTACGCAGTTCGCGCCTATGCAGCCCGACGGCTTCTATTCCTATCTAAAACAAATGCCAGGCCCCATGCCCGTCCTTGGAGACCCCGGTCATGCCTCCATCACAGCATCGCTCAAGAATCGCGTTCCCAAGATTCTCAAGCTGAATACCCCAGAAGCCCCGAGGGCCATCGTCGTTGTCACAGCGCACTGGTCTGAAGTCGATCCGACAATCTCGTCAGCAGCCCACCATGATTTGTACTTTGACTATGGCGGTTTCCCTCGTGAAGCATACGCACTCAAGTACCCCGCCCCGGGATCGCCAGAGATGGCAGAAGAGTTGAAGCATGCTCTTGAGAAGGAGGGTCTTACTCCGAGGCTCAACTCTCGACGTGGTATGTCTAAACTTGCGAAAGAAATTGGCACTGATCCCATGACTAACCTGCCAAAGGCTGGGACCACGGCGTCTTCATCCCCATGCTCCTCGTCAATCCCGCCGCCAACGTGCCCATCATCCAACTTTCCGTCCTCGCTTCAGAGAATCCGGAAGACCATTTTAAAATGGGACGTGCCCTCTCTTCATTAAGAGACTCTAACATCGCCATCCTGGGATCGGGCTTTGCCTCTCTCCACAATCTATCCAAGATGCGCTTCCTCTTCATGGGAGATCCCAAAGCCGCAGTCAGGCTAGGAAAGCAGGTAAACGAGTGGAATAGAGAGCTCACAGACGCTGTCAGCAAGGGAAAAAGGGAAGACAGAACGAAGGCGTTGTCTGGCTGGCGCAAGTTCAGCCACAGCTACGACATGCATCCCCGCGGGGGCGGCGAGCACTTCATGCCCCTGCTGGTGACCGCCGCGGCCGCCAACGACGAGGTTGCCGGTGTGTACAAGGACGACTTCCTGGGACTCGACATCAAGACATATTACTGGGGAGATGTGCATGTCTGATTAATCTCACCAGCCAGCCTACATGTAATGCTCACTTAGATGCCCATTTCATTTCAAAGCGCCGCCGACCCGTCCGCGCCTTTTCAAGCGGATTACACATTTTGTTAGAGAGATATAGAAAGCGAGCGTATCCTTCAAGTGCCCCGTCTATCTCATGATACATGGATTCGTTACATCATGGTTCTTTCAGTGTCCGAACCAAGCAAAACACCGACGCCGAATGCTGATGAGAAACGCAGTCATCCAAACGCATCACTCGTCAACCGTCGTCAGATTACATCCTTCGAAATCTGATTTCTTTTCTTCTTCAGACAAGGGAAAAAGCGAAAAGGAATGTTGTTGTTGAAAAAACATTGATCAAAAGGGGAAGTGGATGCCCATGGCGTCGACGACTTGCGGATCCTTTTCCACGACCCAGCCGCTCTGAACGTACTTGCTCAGCCAGCTGACCTCGCGTCCGCGGTGGCCGTCGCAGTCGCGGCATCCCTTGCGCACCATCTCCAGGCCGATGACGCCATCCATCACGCCGTTCTTCCCGCCGACAGTCGCTCCCAGACCCGTCCAGCTGAGGCGGCGGTTGTCCTTCCGGGTGCGTTTCGTCTGCGCGTGGTTGGCCATGGCGGCGAGCTCGCGACGTTCGGCAATGTCGCGGTCGATGATCATGACGTAGTCGAGCAGACTGCTGGGTGCCGAGGGTGACGACGGGTCGGGAAACAGAGCAGCGAGGTAGTCTGTCAGCAACATGACCGGTCGTTGGTCGGGGATCCAGTGGCCGGAGGGCTGGGGTATTTGGTTGTGGATGATGTAGACGCCGCCGCAGAAGCGCCCGTCAAACTTCTTGTTCACGGCGCGGAGGACTCCCATCTGGGCAAAGGGATCGTTGGCGTAGGCAAAGTGTTCGATATGCGGGCCGCGCTCGTCGACGACGGCCTCGTCGAAGCGTGATTTGCGGCTTTCACCGAGCGGTACCACGAATTCCGATGCCGCCGCGCCAAAGGTGTATATCTCGAGCTTGTTGAGCTTCTCAGATGGTATGTCGGCGCAAAGGCGGGCGAGAACGTGGGCCATGGGGAGAGTGCCGTTATTGTGGGCGAGAACGGCGACTCGGACCACGGCGGCGTCGAGGAGGGCGGTGCGGAGCTCGGCGTAGAGGGCTCTCGAGGCTTGGGTTTCGAAAGGGAAGCAGCGTTGAATGGCGAGGAGGAGCATGTCGAAGGGCAGACCGTACGTGGCCATCTGGATGCCGCTAAATGACTTGCCGAATAGGCGTGCAAGTCGAGGAATCGTGCATTGTGTCAAGTGTGTGGAGCTTGAGGCGTGTTAGTCGTTTCCATCAAATTGCAGGCGATGGGTATCCTAGGTAGAGCTCACCTTGTTCCCATTCCGCCGATGAAGATCCATTTCTCCTCGTCTTCTTCTGCTTCAGGCGTGCTGTTGCCGAACTCGTCACAGCTGACGATGATGTCGTTTCCGTTCATCAGCCAGCTCAGTCCCAAGACCATGCTCATCGAGAGTGCCAACCATGCCGCGAAAAGAATACCCGGTAGTACAATGAACAAGGGAATAGCGAGTGTGATCATTCCGACTTCAACTATTGCCAAGCTGAGCTGAACGATGATGTCTTTCAGATGGCTCCTTGACAAGTGTGCCCGGTGATTGGCAACGTGTATTCTCAAAGATGCTATCAATCCGGGCATCATCTGCCACATCTCCCGGAGGTCGTCATGAAGCAGCTGCAGAGTCGGCTTCTGGGCCAAAGGTACGGTGCCACAAGCTCCATCGATCAGCGGCGGGATGTAAGTGACCGACGGTCCATAGTTTTTTATCGGACCGCACAAGCTGGATCTCGGTGAGGTCCGCGGGGAGCTTCTGCTTGAGGTTGAGATGCGAGGTGATGAAATTGGTGATTGGTAAGATGGCGATCTTGATAGCCAAGGCATGTTGGGCGATACTGTCGGTGATCTCTTCGATGCGATGAAAGGCATCGAGGCTGCAAAGCTCCCGAAGGAAGAGGGGACCGAGTTGAAGAGGGTGGACGCGTAGAAGTAGACGCTGGAATTCAGATGCAAGCAGCAGGGACGCGATGAGCAAGCACAACTAGAAGAAAGGCAGGAATCGAGATGGTTCAGTCAAAGTGGAGGAACAAAGTTTGATGAGGATTTCACATGAAATGCAGTCATGTTTCTTTTAACCTCTATTGCGTTGTTGTTGTTGATGTCTCGTCGTCCACGCTCTCCCTTATCATTCTTCGTCGCTCGGGCAATCTTGCTGCAGACACCGGCGCGCAGCGCTTGCGCGGTGGCGCATTCCTCGGCCAAATACGCCCCGTGCCATGACCGGCTTGAGTATGGCTTATCGGGAAAAGTAGTGGGCGAGTGAGGAAACCGGACGGGTAGTTTGTTTAGAAATTTCTTTGGTTTGTTTACTCGAGCGTAGCCGTTGCCGTGATGGATACCACGATGATCACGATGTTCAGAGGGAATTCTACCGCCTGCAGTCGTCCTTTTATGTTCAAAGACATCGATGGCGATGTCTCACACGATCTCCTGTACTGCACGAATAGGGGAGAGGCAGTCTGCAACCCTCCCGGGCTAGTCTTACCGTACCTTACATCCAGCAGCGTCCCTGCAGCGAACCATCAACTCTTGTCCCCCATGCACCGGGAGAGTCAGAGAGACCAGACGGCATAGCTGGCATGGGTCGCTCCGGGTGCGCGGGTTCCAGAGCCGAGTCGATCCCGCTGCGGCTAAATGGGACTCGCATAGCTTGGGAATCTTGGGGACGGCTTGGACGTGTCCCGAGCAACAGCCCTAAGAGCAAGCACAGACGAGAAGAATCCTATTCCACCTCTTTTTTCTGCGGGCACTCTGCGGGCATTGGTTTGGGGTTCTTTATGGTAAGCCGCAAGGTGGTCAGCTACTAGAGCCAAGCTGGGGTGCCTCCTGGTTGACTAGAACGGGGCTAGATCGAACGGTATTTTCGTCCAAAGTCTGCCCCCCGGGGGAGGGGCACCTTTGCATGTGAAGCTCTGACGTTAAATTAGTCTGTGCTTTCTGGCTCCTGCACGGGAGCACGCTCTTCGTGGAAGTACAAAGTCCGATCTGCCGCGGGGACCGTGGATCTTGAAGTGCCCTGGTTTAACTCAGGCCGACACTCTCTTTGAGTACGCATGGCAAACGGGGGCGAAGTGGGAGAAAAAACGGATTCTCTTACACGCTAAAACGAGTGTTGAGATGGGCTGGATCGGAATGCAGGCGAGACCTATGATGGCCCCACGGGATGCTTCTTTAGTCCTATATCTGCGGGTTAGGAATGGGAGACTAACTCTAAAAAACCAAACTTCACCCGACAACGCATGTCAGTACGAATCCGAGGAAACAGATTACGAACATTCCGCAGCTTATCTCGCCATTGACGACCGATCGTTACCTGAAAGAGGATAGGTCGGAGTGTGTTTCGACAACAAGGAGAACTCCGATATCGAGAAGAAATCCGCCTCGAGCTAATGGTTCTGTCTAGAACCCGAGTATCGTTGTGACTTTGGTTCTAGCTCGGTAGGGTTTTCCTGCGCGCGCGCCCCTCAACTTCAAACATGAGGCGTTCTCGTTTCTGCGATGGATTCGCATTCAACCCCTTAGGTGACCTTTGGCGGCAAAGCACGGACTGCACGTGGTTGAGGCTTGAGGTAGAATGCCCGTTATCCGTTCACTCGATTGATGGACATGAAACTTTTTCCGCGGAGGCTGTTTTGTGCAACCTTGTATGCATCTTGAACGGACAGGATTCGCAAGTTGAAAATGGGGACAACACGTGTCACCCTCCGTCTGGTGGCACATATCGGTTGCAAGACTTGTACTGAAATTTCATCCGCGAGGGGATTTATTTGACGTCACAGGACTCAGTGAATGCACAGCAGGGTTAGATATCGATTCTGAGTCACGTTTCACAGGGGCTTTCTCCCCCTCATACCTATCACACCTCTATCTAAGGATCTGTTTCAGCTGTCTTTGCACAAGTATCCGAAACCTAGCAGCCTATCAATACGTCTTACGCACATACTTTGAATATGAACAGAACGACTGGCCCAAATCATGTCATTGACGACAGTAATCTGTTGGATAGACGCAAAGAAGCATTGGCGAAGCACTAGGAAAAACGGACCTTGTCCCGACTTCGAATGTGTCGAGACCACGTCAGTAAAAGATTTCAACGGTGGGTAATTTGGCAAAAGATCGAATGCACTCAAAACCTGTATTTACGGAGTTACTGGCACGATTCTGCAGCAATGCATCTACAAATGATAAGAATTGCTTTCGACCGCCTCAGCTCGCGATTCCGGATTTCCAAAATCATGACTGAGAGCCTCGCGATGAAAAGTTTCTTCAGACCAGTCGAGGTATCGAGCTCTTAAATCACCGTTACCAGTTTTTATCATGCGCGAAGAACTGTCGAGAACACCCCGCTAAATGAGTCGAGATGAAAAGTTGACCATCTATAGTAGTTTTCTTCGAGACTTACGAGTTTCAGAAGCAACCCAGATGTCCTTGGACAGACAGACAGAGGAACTGACTAAGCGGGTGTCCTACAAAAGCGCGCGTTACTACGTTGGCCCCCCTCTGAGAAGTGTAGTGAGGACTAACGCCCTACACAGCAAAGCTGAAGATCGTCTTGTCACATGTCCTATCCAGGGCAATGCTCTAAGATCTCTAGCCAGCCTACCGTAGTGGTGAAAGCTAAGATTTCGTAGAAAACAGGCGAGACTTCTTCGGTTGATTATCACCAGAACACCAGACATGGACACGTATTCGTGACGCATGTCGGCATTGGTATCATTGCGCCATTCCGCTCAAGGTCCATTGAAAGGGTCCTCCGCACCCAGAAACAGCATCTGCGAACTCCAGCCCAATGGCTACATGCCAAAGCTCTACGCCATTATCTTACCAACCACAAGGCTCAACACTGCCTCATGGTTGATTGCAGTCTTCTGCGACAATCAGAGCAGTTGACTTGGCATTTCTGACCGATCGACTTGCTGAATTGGCTAAGCGGCACTTGCTGGAGCCAATGGAGCCAGAGCTGACTGTCTGGCTACTCCAAAGCTTCAGCACAGCGCTGTCTTGTGATCGACATAGAGGAACCTTGAATCGCTCCTTTTGATATGGCACATGGTTAGAATGGAGCTTCCTCATCAACACCTTCACAGCAAACTCAGTGACTATGTTGATGTGGTAGGACGCCCGGCCAAGCAATCGGATTTCAGGCCTCTTTAAATGAACCATGCCGACCTAGTTAATCACACGATCTTGCCGTGGTTGCATACATCATAGTCAAAAGCTTCAGTGTGCTTAAAGGAATAGACTTTAGCAAGCAAGGAAACAGTCTATGAAGATGAAAATATTGAAATAGTACCGTAGTCTTTGCACAAAAGTCGAACATAATGAGATTGACCTCGGAGGGGAGCTTGTGTGGGTTTCCCGACGCCACATCCAGCTACCCGGGCAACCGTGGCGAGGGAGAAAGATTGACATATGTGCGCCGTTGAAAGCTACCAACTACCACAATGGCCGCACGCTCCTGATGAAGCCCTGTGGCGTTAGAGATGGTGGCAATGGTGTTCCCGGCAACAACAATTCAGGGGTCGCCCCTTCTTTCATGATAGCTCATGATACGCGATGAGCCGATCAAGGATCGACGAGAGACAGGTCTTAGGGTGATGAACGGCAAGAGTGGGCACGTGCAGATTATCGAAAAGGGTTCGATGAAGAACTTCCAGGACAGGACGCATCTTTTGAGGTGAGCTGACAGGCTATGTGGATGGAATCACCGGCAATATTGAGATGGTACAAACTCCCAATTCACATGACTTGGAGTCAAGAACCAGAGGTTTCATTCTGGGGCCACCTATTGTCATTACCCTGTCTTTCTTATTGTCCACAGCCGCCGTCTGCTGCTGTTGCCCTGAACGCTCCTAATCAACATTGTCATTTTCCTATAAGCCCTTTATGTATCAAACGGTATTTAGGACGGAATCTATGCAACGAATTTCAAGTGGCCAAGCGTCTGACACTGCGTCACTCGTTACTCTGATGGCATAACGAGACTGAAATGAACGGTGGTTGATCTCGAGTGAGCTCGACTTCCCGTTATCGGCGCCAGGTAGGCCCCTGAGAATCAACGAGGGGTCGTCCCTTTCACATCACATATCTCGAATGCGACTATCCCCGATTACCTTTTGAAACCTAGATACACTTCCAGGTCACACAGCTTGAAAGCTATAAAGACACCGCCCGTCCTATGACCTTGGAACCATAGCGACATGGTCTCAAGATGCCACGACTATTCAGTACGTCACTTTCCCGCGATATTACGGCTGACGCGCTCCTTCCTCTTTCTCTATTGTCAGCAATGTCCATCCCGCAAATCTCGATCGCAAACAGGAGGTCGACCCTCACCAGTAGCAGCAGAGAAAACCAAAAAGGTGTGGCATCCCTCTCGTCAAGCTGCCGCTAATTCGCTATTCGAGGTCTGGAACATTACCCACATCACGTTCGGGGGCCGCTTAGCTCCGAATTCATTGGTCGATGACGGAATGCTCGCAGTCCAAGGCCAAGTGCCTCTCCGTCCGCTCCGAATCCTCCTCGGTAGATCACCAGGCGGCATGTCGCCTTGCCCCGTCAGAAACTCCCGCACACCGCTGCATATGCCCCCATGTTTAGCCTGATTCTGACAGCTCCGTTGCGCGCGCGCATCAATCAATCATGAAAGCACCACCCCACGTCCACGTGTTCGGTGAGACAACACGACCAACCATGTGACGAGTCGCAACACCGAATTGTCGCACTTTCGCATGAAATCTGTCCGAAATGGGATCTTCTCACATGTAGCGCCAAACGTTCGAGCCAATTGCGGGAGCTAAATGACATGATGAGTATATCTCACCCGCATGGTCCCCCCCCAACGATGACATCAACCATTCTGAAGGCGACGGTTCGTCCCATGTGAGAAACAGCCCCAGCCGACAAGATTAAACTCCGATCGTGCCGCTGTTGGTGCGCCATTCAATCATCAGGATACATGCCATGGTGTTTTGCTTCCTTTACTATTCCTTGAAGGGCGACGTTTCTTCTCTTCTTAGAAAATCCTCTTGCCTTGAGCCTCTTCAGGAATGACGGGCGCAATGTCTCCATCCGATACGACGAAGTTACCCCTCGATAGCGGACCGGCATATGGGTTGGGACAGGTTGAGAGGCGCCGCCACGGCGCCGGCAATCCGATGCTCCACGGCCTGGATGGGCTGACACTATACGAGAAGAAGTGCGTCCTCATCAATCGCGAGATCGATTCTCAGGGCATGGGTAAATACCAGTGGTACATCTGGGGGCTATGTGGCTTTGGATACATGCTCGATCTTCTCTGGGCTCAGGCATTTGGCCTGGTGCTTAGCCCTTTGCAGCAGGAGATGGGCTTTCCAAAGGCCGCTTCCGGTAACATTGCGACCAGCTTCAACGCTGGCTTGACTGCTGGGGCATTCGTATGGGGGATCCTGGCGGACATCATTGGTACGGAGATCTCAACATGCAACTGGCTCGAAAGGTCCCCGATCTGGAGATTGCCCGTGAACCTCTTTGCACACCGCGAACTCACATGTCTTAGGTCGCACTTGGGCTTTCAACTTGACTTGCCTCATCGCCTCGATATTTGGTCTTTGTCTCGGCGCATCGAATAACTATAACACCTTCCTCGTTTTGACGGCCTTCGTTGGTGTTGGCGTAGGAGGCAACATCCCCATCGATACCACAATCACACTTGAATTTATCCCCCAGGTTAGTTGACTTGTCGCGCTGCGTTCACATCTCCTAACTCACGGAACAGAACCGACGATTCTTGCTGGCTTGTTTGTCTGTATTCCAGCCTATTGGTGTCATTGTCTGCAGCGCCATTGCTTTCGGTTTCATCCCGGTTTGGTCGTGTTCGCCAAACTTTTCAGAGATCCAAAAGGGTCCTCTTGAATCATGCAACACCGCTCCCGCCGGCGAGCCCTGCTGCGCGCGGGCCGATAACATGGGTTGGAGATACCTGCTCTTCACACTTGGAGGGATCACACTCCTAGTCTTCATTCTCCGATTCTTCATTTTCAAATTTCAAGAAACGCCCAAGAATCTCATCTACCGAGGTCACGATGCTAAAGCGATTCGAACTCTTGAGCACATGGCCCAAGTCAATGGGAAACGATGTGGCCTCACTTTGGAAATGTTCGAGTCTCTGGAAAGTGACGTTAATGAAGGACCCACCGGTAGTGCGCAAAGCGGCACGCCTGCACTCGGTTCGGGTGCAAAAAAGCTGAACATGAAATGGACGCAAAAGCTCAAGCTCGAGTTCAGTCGGTACAAGATGTTGTTCGACGGCTACAGGATGACTCGCTTAACTATTCTGGTGTGGTTGACGTACATCATGGATTTCTGGGGCTTCACCGTCGCAGGTACGTCGTTGTAAAGTCTTCCAGGATCTCTGCAAAACTGACGAATGTTTGCAGGACACTACTTGCCCACAATCTTGGCATTAAAGAATGGCGAGCAGTCTGTGCCCCTGAAGTCTACGTACGCCGCATACATCTACACATATGCACCAGGGGTCGCCGGCGTTCTGCTCGGCGCTCTGATGTATCACATCCCGGCTGTCGGACGAAAATGGACGATGGTGCTATCCGCTGCACTGATGGGCATCTCGATTATTCTCTTTTCGACCGTAGACACGAGGCCTAAGCACGAAGGGCTCTTCTCCATGGAATACTTCTTCCAATCCATGTTCAACGCCGTTCTCTATGGCTGGACTCCGGAAGCGTTTCCGGCGCCGGTACGCGGGACGGCTTGCGGTGTTGCTGGGTTTTGGGGTAGATTATTCGGCATAATCAGCCCCTTGATTGCGCAACACCTTTACTCGGATGGGTCTGGCTCTGGCGGTATCAACAATGTGCTGTACTTGGCCGGTGGTGTCATGTTAGGCTGCGTAATTAGTACGGCGTTGTTGCCCAACGAGATGATGGAGACCACAGACGAGCGTTCTTTTGTTTCTAGGGAGTTGGCTTGGGGGGATTCACAAGCTGAAAGTCAGGGGAAGGACCCGCGATATCAGGACTCACCCAGGTAAGGCGTGGTGCGTTAGGATGAGGGGCAATATAATGTAGTATAAGCATGACCACTTGCGACTTTCTGCGACTTGATGAAAAACGTCTGGTCAATGCCCCTTGTGTCCTTAAGGATCCAAGTTTTACTCAATATGGACGACAACAACAAGAGATGTTGTTGTGAAATTCAATTAATACATGCATTTTGACTCAATATCCTTTGAGATGAATTTTGGTGGAGCTTGTTGCGAGTTCCAGGTTAATCTCCGATACGACAAGCATCAACCTACAACGGCACTTGATTTTGGATATGCTGTGTCCTGAGAGGAATGGACCCCTGGCGTTAAGAAGGTTGTTAAACTGGCGGTTCTTTTGATGCTTAGGGTAATTTATCTTAATAAGGGTATTGATAAAGTATATGCATTCTGAGGTATTTGCGAAGGGCTAGACCTGAGTCTATTTAATAATAGGTAGCATGATACTATTTATTTAAAGCTAAAGAAGAAAAAAAGGAGTTTTTTACTTTGATAGGGATTATATTAGTTTTATAAGTAGCTACTAGGTAGCAATAGAGTTAGCTCTTGAGGTAGTAAATCTAAGTAGAAGCTTAAATAGTTCTAATTGAATACAACTATAATATTACTCCCTGTCCTAAGTAGGGCTCCTCTAGGTACATATTAAGTTATTATTATTATTTATTATTAGCTTATAACTTAGTTGATATTTATTTGGAAAAGACCCTGTTTTTTCTAGATATAAAGGTTGCTAAGAGGAATGGACCCGCCACTAGATGCAGCATCAGTTAGCAGGGAGATAATCTCGAACTTACTTGTTGCTAGCGCACGCGGGTCATTACGAGAAGATAAACGAACACCGCCTCAAACCACTGCCAGGAAAATGGCACTTTGCAATCGGGGGCCCGAAAACGAGCATAATCAAACACTTAGATATGAGGGTCAGACTCACAAGAAGATCCATTGGATCACATTCTCGAACGCTTAAATCATGGTATATGCAGGCTTAATGCTATGCAAGGTACTATGTACAGGAATAAATTTGAGACCGAGTTCAAATACAAACTCAAGCCTCAGGAACCGTGCACCGGGCAGGAAGCAGTAAGCTTGGGTGGCACATCTGATGTCTGGTGTAAAAGAAACAACTCCTTTCCACAGTTTTCACGAGACTACTCAAAGTTCTCAAAAACCGCAAACTCCATCCCCGTCAACATCGGCTTTTATAGCGTGAAATACTTAGTAAGCAGAGCGGCGAGCCTTGCGGGCAGCACGGCGGCGCTTGCAGCCGGCGCTGGGGGCCTTGGAGGGAGCGGCAGAGGGGGCAGCGGCAGCGCTGGAGCTGGCGACGGGGGCAGCAGAGCTGACCTGGGTAGCCAGTGTGGTAGGGGCAGCGGCGGCGCTGGAGGTGGCAGCGGGAGCAGCAGTGGTGGTGGGAGCGGGGGTGGAGTCGTTGCCGGAGCCGGAGCCAGAGGAGCCACCGGTCCAGACCTCAGGGCCAGGAGCCTTGTAGGAGGTGGCGTCGTCGTTGTAGAGGTTGAAGTGGATGCCAGAGTCGGAGTACTTGTATCCGGTCTGAATGTCGAAGTTCTGGGGGGGAGTGGCGGTACCATCACCAGTGACCTCGATCTGGATGCAAGAGGGGTAGAACTGGGCACCACGGGCCGGGTCGACGTCGTAGGTGGTGTCGGACTCGTGGTGGGCAATGATCTCGTGGCGGAGGAGGTATCTGCCCTTCTTCAGGTCGGCGGGGATGGTGACCTCCGCAGACTTGCCTTTGTTGGCGATGAGGGCATCGACGGGCCACTTGCCGTTGGCGTACTTCTCCTCAGAGATCTTGGTCCAGATGGCGCCAGTGCCGTCGCCCTCAGTGTACTCGGCAATGTAGGTCTGGAGAGGACCCTTGTGGGAGGCGTCGATGATGTCGTCGTTGCGGTTATCGTGGTACCACTCAAACTGGACGGCCTTGCCGGCGGTGACGGGGGCGAAGCCGGTCTTGGCGGAGGGGTCGGTGTTGCAGACGATGTCCTTGCTGGTGATGTCCTTAACAGGGTTGTTGTTCGGGGGGCTGCGGATGTAGGACTCGTAGCCGGACTTGCTGTCGACCTTGATCTCGGCGCCGTCTTGCCAGAGGGCGTAGACGCGGGCGTGGGCGGCGGCCTGGCCTGTGAGGGCAGCGAGAGCGGCGGCGGTGTAAGAGAAACGCATCTTGACGGTTGTTTGATGAAGTCCCCAAAAGTGACGTGTGGGTTGGAGTTTAGAAGTGAAGGTTGATTTACGAGGTTGTGCTTAGTGAGCGTGGGTGAACGTCTAGTTCGAAATGAGTGTATGGCACAGCCAACAAGATAGAGACCTGAGTACAAGGAATGTGAGAATAACACCAGATGTGAGGATAGGGAGAGGAAAGAATAGGAAAACGTGGACGAGCGGAACGGAAGACGTTTATAACGAGTGCGTGAAGTTATGAGGAAATGGATCCCCTTTCCAATTCTAGGCAACATCTCCTTTAGCCCATCACCTCTCTCACCCATCTGTGCCATCTCTTTCCTGTCGAATCACCTCAGCCCATCTCCGGCGGCAGCCCCAATTTTCACGCACTAAGTCGACATAGGCAAGCAATGTATAGGGGGATCTGGACTCCTCCGTCAGTTTAGGCTACCGGGGCCCCTGGCTTGCCTGAGCGTCGTCTAACACATCCAGCGTCTCCAGTTCGTGGTAAAGTGCAAAGTGGACTCGCGGAAGGCATGGGGTGCCTTGGAGAGGAAGGCCACAAGGGCAGAGATGGAGACATTCGTCTCACCCGCTTCCCCTGCCAAGACTGCAGGGAGCTGCGAGACTTGATGAATGAATGAGATGAGGCTGATGGAGCCGTGTGGTGGACTAACAGCCTCTGGCGTCTGGAAGGCCCATGTAAGTCGGCGGCAGCCGAGGGAAAGCATGGGCGGCTCACTAATCAAGTCGTTGCGATTAGACTGAGGGTGTGGACATGAAACAGACAAACAGGGTGACAATGGATCGTGAACCGCCCCCTGCACCGGCGGCTAACCCAAACAACCTTCTTGGCCTTGGGTTTCGCGGGGCTCAGAGCCGAAGACGACTCAAGGTTGGGACGAGAGTTGATATCCTGGCCACGGACAGGGTCAGGGACAGCCCCCGGCGAGGGGTCCCGAAGCATCTCATTCTCGCCTGCGAGAAAAATGGGACAAACATACTGGGACAGACCGAAATGGTACCTCTCCTCTGGTTGGTGGTAACCCGTAGACAACTGGACATTCTGGGGGAAACAACGGCAGAAGGAAGTAAAGAAAAAATCGCCCAGTTTCAGGTCGTTGAAGCACAACGCAATGCTAATATCAGTCATCACCAGTCCGCCAAGACGGCACATAGCCCCGTCAGATCATGACCATGGTGATGGAGTCAGTGAAGGTGACAGCCTTGAGGCTCCGTGTGTCTATCTTTGCCACAGACTGAGCGTCTTACAAGACTTAGTCCGCGGGATGACGCTCACTCGAACGTACTTGGTAACCTTTATGTCTGGAAAGGAATAGGGTCTTTTCCACGCCGAATGATGAACAAAAACGTAGCAGTGGTTATAACTACTGTGACGATTTTAAGCAAAACTCACTCGAACGTACCATCCAATGACGTGCATTCGTGCATGGGAGGGGCCAAAACGAGTGAGCCGAAATTGATGCGAAATGATGTGTCGGGGCCGGACCCGACTGCGGGCGCCGGACGGGCAAACGTCAATCATTGTGATCGAGCTGATCGGGCCCTTTATTGACCCGAGCTGCCAGGATGAAATGCGAGTGCCTCGATGAGATTGATGAAGTCCCCGTCTCTCAGGTATGCGGTGCGCTTCTTCGTCATTCATGCCGTTCCCATTAACTGGCTTAATTTCATGAGACGTCCTAGGCCTCGGCCGAGCTGAGGAGAGAAAAACCAACCTGATGGGATGTGGGAATTCGAGTCGGTGATGGCGTCTTGGAATCTGTGTTAACGCGCGGTTATGGTGGTGTCGTCCCACGATCGCATGTTGCATGATCTTCATCTATTGCTTGCATCCAGGTGGCAGACATTTCCGAAATTCACCAAAAATGTCAAGACCACCCGAATGGTGCGGCAAACTGAACGGCGGTCCATTCTTTCGCTACCAAAAGATAGACGACGGCACGGTAGTAATCTCTGTTCCTGCGACAGACCGTTGTAGGAAAGGTCTGACCACCAACAGAATGCTATCGAGGGAGCAAGGCCACTTGATCCTTCGCTCCCGTCCCAAGCGAGGACAAGAGCTGGGTGGGGTCTAGAGAAGGGCAGAAGTTCTTCTGGATGTAGCGCTAGAAAAGGGGAGAGAACATGGAAGAAGGCGGCCGGGTTTGGGCTCAACAAGACGACCAAAAATGAGAAACTAGCAGGCAAGCAAGCAATGGGGTCGCTAATAATGTGGTGGACCGAGAGCCAAAACCAACTTGGTTTTGGGTGCGCTGGGGGCATTAGGAGACCTCATTTCCCAAGAACCCGGCGGGGCCCATCGTCCATCGATCCGATGGTAAGAGGATGCTTGCCGGAAGGCGAAGGCAATCTCTGCGTCCACCGCATTGCAGCCCGCTTCATACCCGCTGTGGCGGTGAGAGTTGGAATTGTTGACGTGAGTTGTGACGATTGCCTTTCCGGTTCAGGGGTCTCTGGTGAGTGGAAATAAATTTGGTGACTTTGTGTAAGCGCTACCGAATCTCAACCGCTCTCTCATGCATGGTGAGATGCAGCTGTGAAATGAGTCTGTCTGTTGGTGATGGTGACGATCTCAGGTCGTTGAACTGAGCACCAACACAAAGGTTTGCCTGTGGGACACGATAGTGACGGAAAAGCAACATTATCTCTCTCTTACAGGCGCCCTCCACTGCTCGGAGCTTGGCACCGACTAACCGTGCCAAGTAGCCAAGTGAAAGGAGGGCCGGATCGCGATGGAGCCCGGATTCTGCAGAGTGCAGAGAATGAGACAGACGCCTTACGGCTCCGAGTTCGTTGCGAACGAATGTCGTTGGCAAACAAGGGTCGGATGTGGTTGGATTAAACACCTTGCAAAGAGAGGATCCAACGTCAATAACACCCCTTCTACCTTAACTGTAAAGTTAAACTTTGTGAGAAGGTTTATTGAGTATAGAGTGTCAGTTTGTCGCCAAAATCGGCCACGCTTGCTTGGCTGTGTGGGGAACGGTTTTGTGTCCTTTTTTTAGTAGCTAGTAAATTGACGGGGTAATTTTGGTATTCAACCCGATCCCATACAAACAATGTCAGTACACTTAGCTTACTCAGCGCGTATATACTACCCTCCTAAGAGATAACAAAAGTATAGATATAATATAATATAGCCAGAATAATAAAGAAAAGTAGCATAAAGTTATAATTTAAATATAAAGATTAGAATTAGTTAGGGTTAGAGGGTTAGAAAAGATTAGGCTTAGAATTAGTTATATTAGGCGTTATAGTATATATCTATTATATAGCTGCTATTAGCAGGGTGCAGCCAAATACCAAAACTACCCCGTCAATTTACCAGCTACTCTTTTTTTCTACACTAGAGATACAAGCTAAGGTATCTAGGTACCGAAAGCTTGATCTTTGTCAGCAGAGCTCTTTATCTTATCGGTCATGAGTCCGTGCCCCTCTGACGGTTCCGTTGTTGCGTCACTCGATCAACCTTTGTCGCCGCCAGTAAATGGAGTTGTGATACCCTCAACGCGGACAACCACTCCGTCTTCCACCCGACCAACTCGAACCGGCCGACTCGGTCCCCGATCACACATAAACTGACTGATCCATAGCCCACTATGCCATCATCAGAAGAACCCCCAAAGGCCGTGCTTGACAAGGTTGACGAGTCTTTCAAAGAAAGCAGTCGCAAGTTCGATGCGTATGCCGTATCTTACGCGCTATGAAGACCAAGCATATAGAACTGATCCGGTTGAAACAGAAAGGATAAGAGCGAGTACTTTGATCCCTGTCAGGAGTTCGCGCAAAAGAGCATCCGATGCTTGCACCGCAATGGAGGCGACAGATCCATGTGCAGCGACTACTTCCAGTACGACCTTTCCTGCCCGTCTCCCCAGGCTTCGATCTCCTAATGCGATGTGCGAGTAGCATTGACAGTTCCACAGGGCCTATAGAGATTGCAAGAAAGCATGGGTTCGTATACCCGATCACCCCAACCGCCGCCAGAACGAAGCTGATGCCATCATAAGTTCGAGAAGAAGAAGAAAGAACGCAAGAAGAATGGTGCTTGGTGGTGATGAATGACCCGGAAGACTGCTCCCAGAACCTAAGAGAACAGAAACCAAACCTACGCGGCGGAGGGATACCCACGGAGTGTAGGGATCGAAGAGGAGAGAGGGACTGTACAATGTATAAAACACATGCATACATGGGATGAACAGCATGTTCTACGATTAACCGTCAGTATGGTCTCTACTCAAAGATAGGAAGGCGGCGACAAGGGCCGCGTTGGGTTCAATGCAGCATAGAGACATAGACACCCCGCGGTCATACCTTGTCTCTAGTCTTGGGAGTCCACCGAGGAGCGTAGAACTGTGCCGGACTTCCGGCAGAATGCGTGGGACACTTTGCGCGACTCTGCCTCGGCCATTCAGTCCGAAGTTCGAGTCGGAGATGGATTGGCATCATTGTTCAGGGCGCGGTTCCCGTCTGCCAGGGCAGGACATCCCGTTGCCGGCCATTCCCCGGATCCGGCCACGATAGGGGCCGACCGGAGAATCGGCACCGAAAACTCCGAACAGCCAATCACGCTCAAGCCTCGCATCCCACATTCCTTGCCTTAGCTTCCGCTGCACCTTCCAGTGCAGCAGTGCCCCTCCAAAGCCATATCTGCCCCGCCATCCGATCAGAAGCATCATCATGTCCTGGAATCGGCCTCAGCTGAAGAGCGGCGTCGACCTGCAGCTGCAGACCGCCTTCAACGACGGACAATGGGCCAACGTCATTCGTCTGGCTGAGAAGCGTTTCAGGACTTTTAACGACCCTTATTACGAGGTTTGCACACCGCCGCCCACTTAACTCATGAAACCTCGTCTGGGAGCTAACTTATCTCGACCAGGTTGTCAAAATCGCGGCCGAGAGCCATCTGGAGTCGCCCCTGGAGAAGGCATCCCCGTTGATCGCCCTTCAGAAGCTCGTCAAGGATGCATCCACCGTGAGAGATGCCGACTCTCTTGAGCTGTTGGAATGGGCCTCGGAGGGTTTCGTAGACGACCACGACTTTGCCGAAACCTTTGGACCCCTGAAGTTGCGTTACGTCAAAGCTTTCCCAAAGGACAAGAATGGCGGCACGAGATGCCTGGAGTCGTGTCTGCTGCATTGGGACCTGGTCAGCGCGCAGCAAGTGAGCTCTCTCGGTTCGTGACCGGGATGAACACATCGTTAATACCTTGTCATAACAGATTGCGACTATTCTCGACAAGTCCTTCCCTGGAGAGCGCAGCTTCTTATTCTGGAACATCGCCGTAACGCACCTGCTTGCTGTAGGTTCTGCGAGCACCCAGGCACGAGGGGCGCATTGTTGACTGTGCGATAGACGAGTGATCAATGTCCCGCAGGAAAGAAGCAGCTATATGGTATGCTGTCACTGAAGCAGATGCAACGTGCAGCGCAGTTCGCGGAACAGGTTAGATTCCTGCCAGCAGTGCACTTGCGATATTCTGACCTCCCCGACAGCATAGCGGCACTGAGATGAACGGCAACGTTCCCGATAGGGCCATCAAGACCGAGGAAGAGATTCTTCTCTTCTACCGCATCCTGGAGGCTCATGCCTCAGATGCAGAGTGGGAGGCGGCTCTCAAGAGTCCTACGCTGAGTCCCGTCTACCAATTCAAGGCTGGTCGCAAAGACCTATTCATGCAAACGATTGACGTTCTCGAGCGAAAGGAGAAATGGAAGACTGTTTACGACCTTTGCAAGGATTGCCTGTCTGCAACAGACGACAAGGGCCAGTTGAATCTATTGGCATGCGATTGGGCCGTGTGGAAGAAATTCCTCAACGCCGGTGGCCGGATAGAAGAGTCTGCACAAGGGTGAGTCGTACACTGGTTCGCTAGAAGCGACGCTGATCAGACTGTTCGCAGAATCTCAGAAGAAGTGGCATCTTTGATCGACCGCTTCCTGGCACAAGATAATGTCCGCTCGATATACAAGCGCAACATATCCCTGGCTAGAGTGGAGGCCGCCTTTCAGATAGCTCAGCTGAGTCAGTCATCCGAGGGGAAGTCGAAAGAGTTTGAGGAGCTTTGCCGCTATATCGACATCGAATGTGCATCGCCCGCATGCTTTGACGACGTCAAAGGCTTCGTCGAGCGCCTTCGGCCTCAGGAAATCAAGGAACTCGCCTATGAGTACGTGCCTCGGATGGCGAAGGAATCGGAAGATGTCGCCAGGTCAGCATCCATCAAGGCCCTGGCCTTGAAGCTACAATACCTGGGCCTTTCGTCCTCTACCACCATGGTCCGCGTGTCAAGCGAAGAGCCCAAGAAGTCAAGTAATTGGAAGTGTATCACTTGCGCAACCCCAAACACATCCCCCAGCTGTACCGCCTGCTTAAAAAGCCTGCTAGATTCATCCTTGAGTCTCTACTCGAACCTCGTCAAGTCGCCCGACGTCAGCCAGACCCTTGACTGCATACCCGAACTGGCAATCTTAACAACCACATGTCTCGTCAGGTTGAGCGGCTTGCACGAGCGCGGCATTGACAACCCCACATCACCGTCCAAGAGCAGCCGACACGACCGTCTGCTTCAGGCCGCCCTCCTTATCGAGGACCAGCTCACGCGAACCCCAAAACACACCCGTCTCACTCTTGTTCTCGTCCGCATATACCTTGTATTGGGCTGCGCGTCTCGTGCCAGAGAGGTGTGGGATACGGCCGACGTGAAGCGAACAATTATCGACTCTCTCGGCCCGTATTTCTTCGATCGTTTATCGACCGTCGCTCCCGCGCTGGTGCTGCCGCCGAACAGCCCTCACAAGGCTCTGATGCAGGGCCTAAAGGCGCATTACCAAACGTCTCTGAAGCTGAGAATGCCCCGGAGACTGGCAGACGCGTTTGATTCCGAAAGCTATACCGCCATCCTCGATATTCCTGACTACATCGATCGTCTGAGGAAGAGTTGCACGCTTGTCATGGGTTACGTGGAAGAGTCGAGGGCTGGTCGTGCTCTCGATGTTCACAGTGACTCCGTCTGGGACGAGCCTGCTGTCGGTACGAAATCTCTCGGTTCGATGTGCTTACAAGATGCTGATAAGGGTGTGTACAGAGGAGATTGTCGATAATACTGTATTGAACGAAGTGATTGACTACGGATCTGTACCAAACTTGGAAGCAAAGACAAGCCGGCCCATCTATGATGTCTTACGTCTTGGTCCAGACCCATCGGTAAGTGTGACTTCTCCCAGCCAGCAACGTCATGCGCTTACACCAGTTTAACAGAACGTACGTTCGCATCTTGCTCTCTGTGCAGAGGCATTCTTTGATCTCCTGTCATACAAGCCACCATCTTCCTACAAAGTTACCAACGCGATATCAACGACTGCAGCCGAGCAGACATACATCTTCGAGTCTCTCCAACGGCTAAACACCTCCATGAGCAAATTCCTGCACACCCGCGGGAAGCACCTCACCCAACAAGAAGAGGTGTACTACGAAATCATCTCGCTCCTCACAGCCCTATTCCCTCTCACCGTAGCCGCCAGCCGCAGCCCTCCGCCACCGGAACTCCTATCAAGCATCGTCTCAGCCATCAAGTCTGGCCTCGAGGTTCTGCGCGCCCAGTCCCTGTCAACGCCCCCGGAGGCAGAAGATTCCAAGGTACTGCTGATGCTCGGCTCTCTTCACGGCCTCTCCATGCTGCGCGACGCGGCGGCAGCCGTGAAGCTTGCGACGTCCCAGATTGTTGCGTTCAATGAACGCGAGAAAGAACGTGACAGATCTGGCCAGAGCAACATCCCCAAGGACGTGATGGCGCAAGTCAAAATTGCGGATAACGCGGCGGCTACGGCCTTGGCTGAAGGTAAAGCGCGGGTTCAGCTGTTGAAGAAGGAGGGCGAGAGTTTGAAAGCCCGGCTGGGCAAGTGGACATTCGAGGCAGAGGCGGAGGACAAGCTAGGGCAGCAGATCCGTGATTTCGCGGGCCCTCATGTCGGTGTTTGGACGCAGAGAGTTGCTGACAGTTGGCGGACGAATGTCAAGGGGTGGGAGTTGGTGCAATGGCAGTAGACCTCCATCAAGGTCCGGTGCGTTACGAATGCATATGCGAGAGGTAGCATGAAAGCCATAACCCTTCTTAGTATATGGAGTGCGACGATCTGTCTTGGAAAAAGCAAGGAGTTCAAAGTATAAAGAAAATCCTCATGATGCCTCCAATTTTACCCCATAATGATTCGCTCACCGGGTATTCTCGTCTTCCATGATGCCAACCAATGAACCGACAACTCTACCAATGCAACGACAACCACAACTAACCTCGAGCATAGCATTGTGCCGCTCCTACGTACGTTTGCACTTCAATGCCCAACTTTCAATTCGAACGGGGATGTTGCTCCTGTTTTTTGACACGCTGCTTCGCAATCTCCTCCTGCTCCTCACGCAGCGTAATCCACACCCAGAACCAGCTCACCATCTCCAGGAACGCAAACGTGAGGAACACGCGGTTCTTGAGACCGTCGCCGCCCCACGTGGAGGGGGTATAGTGCGGGTTTTTCGCGTGCGCCGATGGATGCGAGAACCGGCCGCCGCGGGAACCGCCGTAGAGCGGGGACGAGGGACCGAAGGCGAAGACGTAGACGACGGAGATGAGGGACACGAACAGACGCGCGGGAGCTGTGCTAGCGCATTAGCAAAAAGCCATTGTTTCCCCCTCCCCCGGCAGAGAGCCATGGACAATCTGGAAACCAACCCTGCGTTCCCCAATGGAAATCGACCCAGACTTCTTCGGGCATGCTGAGCGTGACGAGGTCGCTGATGCCCATCATCCCGAGGACGGCGGCGAGGAAGGCCAGGGCGGGGGACTTGTTTTCGAAGCTTCGCGCATGGGGCTGTGACGGAGTTCGCAGAGGTCAGTGAGCCGTTCAATCAGGATTCTGGTTCCTGGAATCCCATTTCGAGGACGTACCATGCCCATGGATTCGCCTATCACATAGACCAAGGCCTGGTCGGCGATGGTGGCCGGGTTCGTAAGGAAAAAGAAGGCGAGGGTGACGTGGAAGAGGGAGAGGGACGTGACGAGCGTCCTTGCTGAAATGAAGGCCATCTTGTTCTGTCTCTGCGAGCGCTGGACTTTTAGTTCCAGCGAAATCTGAAATTTTTGGGGATGTTGCGACGGGAGAGGTCGGGACTGAGAGAGAGAGAAAGCTCAGGGGCACGTCCGAACATCCGTCACTTTTTGGTCTTATCGCACCTCAGTGGAGGGTCATGCAAAGGGTTATCGAAGCGCAGCACCTCATTCGCCCGTTCATCGAATCAGAGGGGATGACTTCAGGCTGTCTTTGCAGCGTTCGCTTCCCTGCTAGCGCCTGAAGCTGCCCTGAGCTAAGTGGTGGGGTGTGGGGTAAGGCAGGAGGCAGGTCCCCGTCATGTCCCGTCCCGCGTCCCGGCCGTCTTTACCATTTCTCCAACTTGTCGGAATGGGAATCTCACACCATCCCAACAATCCGCACTCCCTCCCCGGACGATTCTCGACCTGTGTGCCCCAGCGCAAGCGTCGCCAGAATGGCATCCCCGACTGACATCCGCCTCCCGAAAGAGCGCCACATCAAGTACTGGCAGCGCTGCCACAAAACGTTCCTCCCGCACCAGTACACAAGCCACGACAGCACGCGCATGGCCCTGTCCTTTTTCATCATCGCCGCCCTCGACATCCTCTCCCCGTCCTCTCCAGCACCGCACCTCCTCACCCCCGCCGACCGCACCGCCGCGCGAAACTTTGTCCTCGCCCTCCAGCACCCAGACGGCGGCTTCTGCGGCTCCTCCACCCACGCCCTGCCCAAGGACCTGTACATGGGATGGGACTTTGAGAAAGGCGAGCCGCGCCCTCGGCACTCGAGCTCCGCCAACGTCGCGGCCACCTACTTTGCGCTGCTGGTCCTCGCCATGGTCGCCGACGAGGGTCCGGAGGGCGCCAAGGCCGCGTTCGCGGGTGTCGACAGGCGCAAGACGCTGCGGTGGCTCAGGAGGTTGCAGAGGGCCGAAGGCAGCTTTGGGGAGCTCGTGTTGGATGACGGGAGGGTCGAGGGAGGAAGGGATATGCGGCTTTGTTACCTCGCTGCCGCGATACGTTGGATGTTGAGGGGGGACATGAAGGAGGGGGACCCGGATTGGGTGGAGGATATCGACGTGGAGGGGATGGTCGGGCATATTCGCCGCGGTCAGAGTTACGATGGCGGGCTTGCGGAGAGCTACCAGCTCGAGTCTCATGGTATGATACTTGTCGTTTTGTGCGAAAACGTGCTGGAAGTGGGCTGAGCTGACTGTGAATGGTGCAGCTGGTTACGCCTATACCGCCACAGGTGCGCTCTACCTCCTCGACAGACCAGCGTCGGCAGGGACTACACCGCACCGCAGCGCGACTGTCGAGCGAGGAATCGTGGATATTCCGCTACTGGTGAGGTTTCTGGCATACCGCCAATTCGAGTACCTGGAAAAGGACGAGGAGTCAGACGACCCCGACACGGCAAACTTTCTTTTGCCGGAGACACTAGGACAGTTGTCAATTGACGACAACATGCGGTTCGTAGGGTTCAATGGACGGTGTAACAAGGTCGCAGACACGTGCTATTGCTGGTGGGTGGCCGGCACGTTAGAGGTAATGACTTAACACGAAGGGCTGAGACAATGAAGCTGATACGACGCAGATGCTGGGCCACGTCAATCTTATCGACGATCTGCCTTCGCGGCGTTTCCTGATGAGCAAGACGCAACACCTGATTGGTGGGTTTTCAAAGTATCCTGGAGGACCACCTGATATATACCATGGCTACATGGGACTGGCTGCGCTGGCGACCATGGGCGATTCGACCTTGAAGCCTTTTGACGCGTCTCTTGCCACAACCAGCGAGACTGTTGACAAAATCGTGTCCGCAAGAGAGGGCCTCGCGGAGGCTGCCCGGGGAAGAAAGGAGTAAAAGAGCTAAACGATGTTTCGATGACGCTGTTCCCGAGACAATGGCGATGCGGACCAAGCGTTGGCTTAAATATTAATCTCATTGCAAAAACCATCAGCGCCTTCTGTTTAGTACAAGGTATCTTCTAAGTATGGTACATGGCGCTGAAGGGGAAAATATACAAAAAAGAAGAAGAAAAATAAAACGACATAAAGAGAGCTTTTCTTTCGCCTTGGCTCGGTCCATTTGAGCCTGTGTAGTAGGAGACGCAACAAACAGCCATTCCAAACTGGTATTCTTTTTTTTTCAAAAGTACGCTTGAGAAGTTCAATTAGTAATTTGTTTTCCGTCAAGTTTGAGCTGTCTCGGGGACGATAGCTTTAGGCGTGACGGGAGCCTCTTCCCCCGCACTTGGATTTGCTTCGGTCGGGGTCTGAGCTGGCGATTCGCCCTCTTCGAAGATCTGCTCCTCGATGCGCTCACCAGGACCGCCAACTACAGGGCTGAAGGCATCGACCTCTTCAACCTCCTCCTCCACGTCGTCGTTTTCTTCTTCCTCTTGAATAGTAACTTCCCCAGACCGACGTCCCATGCCGGAAGCGCTAGCGCTTCTTGAGTGACTGGAACTTGTGCTTCTCGTGGTGCTACCGCCAGTGTTTCCTCCACCAAATGCAAGCATGGGCCCCTTGAAGAGGTTCCGCTTCCGCTTGGCGAACAGAATGCCCCCGCCCTGAGCAAAAGGATTCGGCGAGCCTGGCGGCTGCATTCCTGCGGATGCCGAAGGCATGCCTTCGTTGAAAAGGGCGAGAGGAGCAGGAGGGCCGGGACCCCGCACAAGGCGAATGTTGGATGGGAACGCGGAGGACGTAGGCGTGGCGGCAAGAACCTTTACGGTAGAGTGATGAGGTGACTGGCCTCGTCCGAATGTATTCTTGGTCGATACAGAGCCATTTGAGCTTGTTGAAGACGCTTTAGAATGGGAATGGTGATGATGAGGCATCGAACGAATAGACGATACCGACGAGGAAGTCGATTTGCGGCCCCGCAGTCCTGCTGAGGAGCGCCGCATGGTGGACCGAGGCGTCATAGGGGACGGGGATAGAGACTGTCGTTTGTATGATGTTGTAATCCGGGGAATCATGTGACCTGGTGTTACAGTGCTGGTTGATGCCGGGCTGCTGCCAAACCCGCCAGATCCTCCGTGACCAGACAGTGCCTTGTTCGCGTGGCCGTTGGCCACAACACCACGAGGCAGCCCAGACTTGGCTTGCGTCGCGGCGGCGTCGGTTGTCGTTTGCCTGCTCGTGTGGGGCCGCGGACTGGTATCCTTGGAATGCTTGCTGCCACCGCCTGTACCGCTGTTCTTGTCGACGAGGTTCGGCGTCGAATGGCTACCTCGCTTGTTCGCATGTCTGCCTCTGCGGGTATTCTCGAAGAACCAGTGGGTCCAGTTCTTCCAGTGCGCAATGAAGGCTTGCGAGGGCTTCTTACGCACTTTTTGCTGCTGCTCGGCAGGTCGCTCTGGCGTTCCGTTAGCCGCCAAAGCTTCCGAAGTGGTCACCAGGTGGAGGGTCGAACCCCGAGATCGAGCGCTCCTGATAACACCCTCTTTAGGGGGCGGTACTGGGCGACGGTTTCTGGACGTACTCGCAGACCGGATCGAGTCCTTGTCTATGGGAGGTGGAGGTCCCTCCGTGTTCGGACTGCCATTCTCCTTGGTGTGCTCGGGTAGGCCCGGCAAATCTCCAAAATCAGAGTAGTGAGCGCTCCTTCTTTCAGTTCGACCCCTAGTTCTCGGCGTTTTAGGTGCGTCTTCGAGTCTGATGAATCGGTTTGTCAGCCCGCCGTCCTCATCGACTTCCTGGAGGACCGGCGCGATCCGCTCGAGCCTGCTAGATGCCGCGGATAAACGACGAAGACTCCTGTTCTCAGCCTCCCTTTCGCGACGTTTCCTCTCTCTTCTCCGTACCTTCCGCTCCTCCTTCTCGACTAACAGGGTCCACCAGCCAGCCAAAGCGTCGCATCGCTGAGCAAGAACACTCTCGATAACCTGGTCGATGTCAACACCCGCACTACGCATGCGCTGCAGAGTCTCCCTTTCCAATACGGTTGAAAATGGCGGTGGTTGTTGAAGCTTGAGTATCGCATGTTGCGCAGGGGCATGTTCGGCAAGGAATGGGTTCGACAGAATTTCTGGGAGCGAGGGCCTGAGCAGGGGCCGTTTGGACAGCAGCGACTTGATCAACGGTATAGCTCCCAGGGGTAGGTGCTCTGGGAACTTTGGCTCTTCGCTCAGAATTTTCGTCCGTGTAACGTTATCGTCGTCATCGTCAAAGGGCAGTTCGCCGCACAGCAAAGCGTAAAGAATGACGCCCAAACTCCATACGTCGACCTTTTCTCCTGCGTACTTTTCGCCTTTGAGCATCTCGGGCGCCGAGTAGCATATTGTGCCGCAAAAAGTCTGCAAGTGATTCGACTTTCCCTCGTATTCTCTCGTGAAGCCGAAGTCGACGAGCTTGACGTTTTCATGCTTGTCGAATAATATGTTTTCGAGTTTCAGATCGCGGTGGACGCACGACTGCTGGTGGACGTAGGTAACAGCTCCGACGAGCTGAGCAAATATCTTTTGGACTTTGTGGACAGGCAAAGGCCCATGTTCGAGAAGGTAGTTGTAGAGCTCGTCACCTGTGCAGGCCTGTCAGAATTCAGTAACGGGCAGTATGACGCACATTGGCTCACCAGCACAGTATTCCAACACCAACCAGACCAGGTTCTCGGTCACTATAACCTCATACAGTCGGGCAATGTGTGGGTGGACGAATTGTCGGTGGTGGTGGATTTCTCGGGCAAGGTTCGAGTCGCCTTTATTGGCGGACTTGAGGACGACCTGCGCAACCAGTATTAGCGGTGACGTCCAAGGTTTGCTACCACAATGCCATTCTGCAATTCACCTTTGAGCCATTGGTAAGCTTGTGGGTGGCCAAGTAGACCTTTCCAAAGGAGCCCTTCCCAATTAGGCGGCCGAGAGTGTAGTTGCCGACGGAGCTGAGGTCCTTGTTGGAGAACTCGCTGGGAAGAAGCGTTGATGTCAATATCTACCATAACTCAGGCGACCCAAACTTGCGACAACTTACTCAAGAAGTTCCTGATACGAGCGAGCAAGCTGCGATACTGTTAGCAAGTAGAAGATGACGGCGCAATGCGATTGATGGTCGTAGCCAGGGGCGACAGCGGAGCACCTGATGGTGATGTAGAGTGACCGTGACGGTGACGGGTATAACGGAAGAGGGAACGCACCTTGGCCTTCCGACCCAGGGCCTCGGCATTTATTCTGTTCGCCTGCATCCCTTCGTCTGGCGATGACTACCACGTCAAGGCCGACCGAAGCGGAGCCCGGCGTCGGGGACGGAGTTTGGCGAGACACACGGCAGGTCGGATTCGGGGTGTAGTCCGGGTGATTTGAGGTTGCGGTTGAGGTCGACGTCGTTCGGGATCAGGATGAACGTCTCTGGGGCGAACAGCGGCGCGCAAAAGGTGCCAGCTGCATCTAGGATCGCGACGGTGAGAAGAGCGGGAGTCAGGGGGCGAAAAAGGCAAGTTGCTGGGGTTTCAGGGAGAGCAATTGAAGCTGTCGTCGAGTCTGATCAGGGTCGCTGGTCGTGTGGGACGTGATGGATGGGTGGCTGGGGGGGGGGGGGGGGTTAAGGTTCACATTAGTGCTACCTTATGCTGAATTCATTGTACGGGACCCGGTCGGTCAAGGCTCAGGACGGGGTGTCAGTCACCTCAGAGGCTCAGACTGGTATCACACTGGTAAGGCGAGGCAAGGCGAGGAGAGCAAGTGCCTTAGGTAAGTCAGCCGCCACTTCCCGTCTGCAACTGCTCTGCGCTGTGCGGAATTACGGATACCTTATCATCAGTAAGGTACCTGAGGTAGGTACCTAAAGGTGGGACCCAAATTGTAAATTGTCCGTGAATGTCCCACCTTGGCAGCCAGACTTGGCTTATTTGCGACGCTCACAATTCCAGCGCCGAGGACTAAGATCAGCGCGTCTGGGGAAAGCTGAAGCCCTGGAACTGCTGTAGAATAGTGTCTGCGTGCCATTGAGAGGAGCCAAGACAGCGCCTGAGGTAATTATCTGTGTAGGTAATATCCCACGCATCTTACTTAACTTTATCTTGAGGTATCCGAAGTCCCGAGGTAAGAGACTCCAATGTTGACTTTGGCCAGAGCAGTTCATCAGCGAGCTAGTTGAGTTGTCACAGCCACTCAACGTGCACTATTGGCGTTGCAGCCGGGTTGACCTTGAGCCTGCAGCCAGATCCTCTCCAGAGTCGGGTCTAACATCAGATGCAAACGTGACCCGCCTTGAGTTGTTCCGTGTTACATATCGAGACATGGTGGCAGCCTTCCAGATGCATCTGTTGTTGCGAAAGTCAGCTGCAGTAAGGTACCTTAGGCTGCTGCATCATCATTGTCCATTTTGTCTTGACATCCCACTCCTAACGCGAGTTCATCCAGGACGACAAACTGAGTTGAGCAAAGAAGCTTGGGTCAATTATTTCAATTTCACGCGCATGCGGGAGTATGGGGGTGGCTGGAAACTTACGTGTACATAGGTACCTTAGGTGGTAGGTGCCTCAGCATGCTATTAGGTACACCTATCCCACGGTCTTAAATGGAAAGGTCAAGCGTAGTATCTGCGGGGCTTAGCTATATAGGAAGCCCCGCAAGAACCACGCTAACCTATAAGACCGTGGGATAGGTGCACCTTAAGGTACCCTCACTCGGGTAAGGGCCCGTGCATGTGGCTGGAACCAATGGCATGAGCTCGGAGCAGAATGACCAAACACCGGGGTCGTGTCGCGTTTCCGTTCATTGCAATGATTGCTACCTTCTTGTTCCGACTTCGCTCCGCTTGCAACCACTGGACTTTCCATTGCTTCTTATCAGAAGCTAGTGGCAGCTACTCCTCCACCAGCCATTGAGGCTCATCGCCATTCTGTTCGCCAATTGAATGTGCCACCAAAGTCAACCGCGTCCCAGAAACCATGCGCATCTCTCGAATTTCGGCCATTGGGGCCCTGCTCCGCCTAGCTGCTGCTTCCCGCATCCAGCAACCCCTCGGCCCCAACGTTTCCCCGCTGACGGCCAACGGCCCGGCCGTGGAAGCCCTCTCGGCCGGTTCTAGCTCTAGCATCAGCTCCAGCTCCGACGCACCATCTTGGCGTGACGACCTTCTTTCTCTGCATCGCTCTCTCATTGAGATCCCCTCCATCTCCGGCAACGAGAGCGAAGCCGGCAAGTTCCTCGTTGATTACCTGACTGGTCGCGGTTACGTTTCTCATCTCCAATTTCTGCCTCCGCGAGACAACAACACCGAGGAGACCCCGCGCTTCAATGTTCTGGCCTGGAAGACGCCGCAACGCCAGCCCACGCCTCGCATCGTCGTTACCTCTCATTATGATGTCGTCCCGCCCCACATTCCATACAGCATTTCTGATGAGAAAATCACTCCCCGCACTCGCATCAGCGGCCGGGGAAGCGTAGATGCCAAGGCGAGCGTCGCTGCTCAGATCATTGCTCTCGAGGACCTACTCGCAAGGGACAAGGTCAAGGGAGAAGACGCGATGCTTGTGTTTGTCGTAGGCGAGGAGGACACCGGCGATGGCATGCGCTTCTTCTCCGATTCGCTGCACGAGCTTGACCCGCCCCTGCAATTCGAGTCCGTCATTTTTGGAGAACCGACCGAAAACAAGCTTGCCTGCGGCCACAAGGGCGGGCTCTTCTGCGACGTCAAAGCAAAGGGCATTGCTGGTCACTCGGGCTACCCTTGGCTGGGCAAGTCAGCCAACGAGATCATGGTGAAGGCTCTTGCCAAAATCATCTCGACTGACCTTGGAAGCAATGAGAAATGGGGCAACACCACCGTCAACCTTGGCCAAATAATCGGTGGTGTTGCTCAGAACGTAATCCCCGAGGCCTCTCTCGCCCGCATTGCTGTTCGGGTCGCCATTGGTCCCCTGGCAGATGGTGGCAACATTGTCAAGGGCAGGATACAGAAGATCCTCGACGAGACAGATGCCGAGAATTTGGAGATGACGTGCACCCATGGCTATGGCGTGGTGGAGGCTAATTGTGATGTTGAAGGTGAGCCGGAGCAAAGCCTGCCTTTACCATATCCTGCCCAGCGAGAGATGGCTAACTCAGCGTCTAGGATTCGAGACGCTTGTCGCCAACTACGGCACTGACATCCCCAACCTGAAGGGATCACACACACCCTACCTCTATGGACCTGGCACTATTCTCGTTGCCCACGGTCGCAACGAAAATCTGACTGTTGCCGACCTCGAGGAGGCGGTCACAGGATTCCAGAAACTCATCCTGCATGCTCTTAATTGATTTGTCCATGTGGCTCCGCGGGATGGGTCTTTACGTATTCCTTATCCATCACGTCTTTCACGTCCTCTAAAATAATAGCCTGCGGTGATTTCTCACTTCATCTCCCACAGCAGCCGCGCATCATGATAGAACACCAATTAGGAAGAGCCGCCAACAACCTGCGCCCATCTCTCCGGCATAATATTCTGGAAATCGAACTGCCCTTCGCTGTTCTTGACCACAGCGCCCTCTTCCGTGACAATAGCATCGATAAGTTCGTGAGGTGTAACATCGAACGCAGGGTTCCACACATGGACGCGCTGATCAGCTGTCGCTACGCGAGCAGTCTGCGACGTGTCGACGCTGCCATCGGCCTGAACGACGGCACCGGAAATCTGCGTCAGCTCCTCCCTCTTGCGCTTCTCAATCTTGATACCATCGCCCGTCGTCGTCTCCAAATCGATAGTGGTGGTCGGGGCCGCGACGATGAACTTGACGCCGTGGAACTTGGCTAGGATAGCTAGCTGGTATGTACCAATCTTGTTTGCAGTGTCGCCGTTGCGCACCACGCGGTCAGCGCCAACAATGACGGCAGCGATATTCGCCTTTTCCTTTTGCAGTCTGAACAGAGCTGCGGCCATAGAATCGGTGACCAAAGTGCTTGGAATCTTCTCATAGACCAGTTCGAAGGCCGTCAATCTGCTGCCTTGGTTGTAAGGTCTAGTCTCGGTGCAGTAGGCGTGTTGGAGGAGGCCGTTGGAGAAGAGTGTCCTGATGATGCCGAGTGCCGTCCCGTGACCGGACGTAGCCAGCGACCCAGTGTTGCAGTGGGTGAGAACGGAAATCTTGGACTCGGGCGATGCCTTGGCGACATCCTTCAGCCAGTTGGCTCCGTGGCCTCCAATCGCAAGATTGGTCTGGAGATCCTTCTGCAGAATATTTTCGGCCTCATCGATATAAGCAGCGATGATGCTCTTGGAATCTCCCTGAGACGCGCTGCGAATGCGGGCCTTTAGCTGATTGATGGCGTTCGTAAGGTCAACAGCAGTAGGCCTGCTCTTCTTGAGGTAGTCCAGACGTGAGTCAATATAAGAAATGGTATCCTGTGTGGTGGACGCAGTGCAACTTCCATTGTGAAGCTCGACGGCGTGAGCAAGAGCGGCGACGATGGCGATGGCGGGAGCGCCGCGAACTCTCATTGACTTGATGCAGTCGAAGGCCTCCTCGCTTGTCAAGACCTCATCGTAGTGGAATTCGTGGGGAAGCTTGAGTTGATCAAGAACCTCGAGGCGGCCGCGAGTGTACTTGACGGCCTGGAGTCTGGACATGTTGAGAGACTGGTGTAAGGTAGAAGTAATTCTGAGAAAGGGAAGGGTATCACGGAAAAAGACATAACAGAAGAAGCAGGCGGAAAATCAAGCCCTCTGATCACCTCCCGATGGAAAGGAAAACACTCTCTTTGGAGGGGCAATTTCCCCGAACCACAAAATTCTGCCGTGCCCCTCCATCTGGCGCGCGTCATGTTGAGCCAATCATTTCGGATGGCGTGCTTTCACCGCTTCCGGCAAATTATCGGAGCTGATGTGACGGGGATCACGGCCGAACCCCTGTTGCCGGCCGGCGCATTTCACACCGCTGCGCAGCTCTGCAGACTGCGACTAGGTGAGTCTCCACCAAAGCTTCAAACGCCAAGGATGCCCCTTCAGCTCCAGCTTCATGTCTACAACGAGTTGCATGTCCAGTCGCGCAACGTAGTATAAGGCGAATCGCTACTTTGCAGTGTCGCTGCAACGAACAATGTAATCGAACCTTTATCTGGAGGAGCCGTTCAAGATGGAGCGGGCTTTTTCAACCGCAAATGTCACAGGTATGCCGACGTCCATCTCAATCCAGTGCAACGTGTCGTCCGTCGCACAAACCGAAAGCACCGGACCTGTCGACTAACACTTCGCGCACATGCGCATTCCAGTCGAGTACTTCGATCCCCACGATGTCTACAAGCTCATAGCGCCGGGACTGGTCCCTCGCCTCCCGCTCCGAAACCTTCACTGGCAGTCGCATGCTGGTCCCCTACGATCCATCGATACACTCCACGTCGAACTCCAGTCTGCCGGCGGAGAGCCAGCTGCTCCAGCGTCGCCTACGATTTCCCCATCACTGAGAAGGTCGGTCAGTGCCAGTAACACCAAGGACGATGGCTTCCAGACCCAACAGATCGGAGGGAAGAGCACCTCGACGGACACCTCCGACACTCCCACCACAGCTGTGCGCCAACCCAGTACCCAACGGCGGCACCAGATACCCGGGCTGAGACGCACCCCATACCTCAAAGTACTCCTCGTCCGATGCGACGACAGCGACACGTACAAGTCCAAGACACGAGCCGAGATCAGGGAGTGGATCAAGGAACACACTGCACCCTCTCAGTCCACCCGAAAGGCGAACACGCAAGAAAACCATGATGCTTTCGAGTGGTTGATCGTACACGTTGTCATCCCCAATACCGCGGCCGCAAATCAGCCTCGAGTCAGCGGCAAGGGCATGGATGCCGCGGAGAAGTCGCGGACATCCAGGTGGGGATCTGGGTCATCGACTCTCATGGAGAAGCTGCGGTCCGACTTTAACAGCTCGAGCAAGAGCGCGCCAGATCGTATTGCGCAGATTCGTATTGGTATTAACGATGTCCCGTATGATGTGCTCCCGCGAGTGGTCCCGGCGACTCCAACGGGTTACTCTGAGTCGCGCCAGGATGCGGAGAATGCCTGGGAAGACCTGATTGCCAAGTTCAAGGAGCTCATCTTGTCGTCCTTCGATATGCGGGTAACTCAGTATGAGGATGATATCAGGGAAAAGGATTCCCAACGGGCACTTCCGGGGTGGAACTTCTGCACATTCTTCATCTTGAAAGAAGGCCTGGCGCGCGGCTTCGAAAGTGTAGGCTTGGTCGAGGACGCACTTGTTGGGTACGATGAACTCAGCGTCGGGCTTGATACCGTCATTCAAGAGCAAGCGACTTCGGGCGATCCTGAGAGGCACGGCGGCTCACTGCTCAGCCACACTGAGGACTTGGTCAGACGCGCCGAAGCCGCCGTTCAGGCTCTCGGTGCTGGCGACGGCACCAACGAAGACGAACGGCCGGTCGATCTGCAGGCTACTGATGCTCCCAAGAATGAAATGTTTGACGAGATTCCTATCAGCTCTACGAAAAAACCCTATCGCGAGATGATAGTCGCGAACAATGTTTCTGTCTACGACTTCCGATGCTACATCTTTGCGCGACAAATCTCGTTGTTACTCAGACTCGGAAACGCCTGGTCTACCCGTGAAGAGCTTCTCGCGAAGCTAAAGGAGCAGCAAGAGTCTGTTCTCCACGGCGTGGCTCCTCGGGCGCCTCCCCCTAAGCAGACTGAAGAGGCCGAGAACTTGTCCATGTTGGCCGAGATCTGCCGCAGAACGCTAGAGTTTGTTCCCGCAGTTTCACAGGTTATGAGGACGGACATATTGTCGGCGCTGAAGGGTAAGCACTCAGAAGGCGAATCGCAGAGTCTTATTCCTGCCTTGACTGAGGCCATCGATAACCTCGTAGCCTCCTTTGCTTTCTCTGTGGCTCAGCAGATTCTTGCCCAGACTTCGACAAAGGCGCTGCCGATTCCGCCGTCAACTTTGGCCGGCACGGATAACCATGAACCTAATTCATCAGTTCCCGAGCTCAAGACCACGATGCACCCTGCCCGAAACTCTTCACTGTCTGTAAGGACCAATACGACGAACACAAGACCACCACCTAGCCCTGGAATATTTCCGGGAGCACCGCGAGCTAGTGCCGAGGATGCTGCTGCTCCTAATAAGCACTTTTTGAAAGCCGGGCTGGAAGAGCTCGCCGCTAGACGAGCTGAGCTTTACGCCCTTTCACGTAACGTCCTACAGGGCACCGGAAAGAAGCGTGGATGGGACAGTGGTTGGACCACCGCGCCTGTTCTCGGGGAATTGCAGGGCAACGATTTCGAGGAAGTCAGCCTTGACGGCGATGACGAAAATGAGGAGCGGACTACCGAAGTTTCAGCAGCCTGCATTGGTTTGGCCGGTATTGACAACGGTCTACTCCATGCCGCACTTGATAGTCGAGAGGATTTCTATCGGCTCTACGAGACGCTCACTGACAAGGCTTTGCGGCATTACACAGTCGCAAACCATACCCATGCTGTAAAGACGAGTATGGCCGATCTTGCAGTTCTTAAGTACCATCTTGGCGAGTTCGGCCCTGCCGCATCGTTCTTCTACATGACGACACCTTTCTTCGGAGAGAACAGCTGGAGTCTCCTAGAGCTTTCCATGCTCGTCATGTACTCCCGATGTCTCCGGGAATTAAAACGCAAAGATGAGTTTGTGCGCGTGGGACTGAAGCTGCTGACCAAAGCAGCTGCGGCCGAGAATGAAAGATTACTGCAGAAGAAGTCGCTGTCCGTTGGCCCTCGTCAAGAAGTCGAGTACCCCGCGAAAAACGCGATCAGCGGCTTCCTCAACGAGCTTTTGAGCGTTGCAGCAACACTGTCAAATGAAGTCAGGGTTCCTCTCAGCCAGATGTTCACCCAAGTTGAGGTCGCTGGAACGCCAGAGTACCACGGTCGAAAGGATCGATTCTCCTTGACGATTACGCTGAGGAGTCTGCTTGCGGACGAATTGAAGGTCGAAAAGGGTACCCTCCGCCTCACCCGCACCATTCCAGGAGGGACCAAGGAGGTTCGCCTCCAGACATCGGAAACGAGCACCTTGAAGCCGGGCGTTAACAAGTTGCATTTCATCAGCACAGTAAGTAGTCTCTTCATTCGAACATGGACACGACTAAATTCAGACAGACCAATGTGTCTGGCCCCTATGGAATCGACCGGGCGGACATTGTGTGCGACAACGTCCATCTACACTGGGAGCGTGATGTCAATCAGATGCCGAGTAAGACAGCACATGTTTTTCGTTTACCAGATCTGCAATTGTATCGCCCAGCAGGGGGCTTGAGATGTCGCCTTACGGCAGCAAAGGACATCCAGCTGGACAAGAATAATTCCGTGGACCTGGACGTGTCGACTGGGTGGAACACGATTACCTCCTGTGAGCTCTCAGTGAAGCCCGCGACCGGTGGTCTTAGGATCAGCTCAACAGAAGCCAGCTTCGTCGGCGGCTCATTCGAGTACGGAAAGCCTCCCGAGGCCGGTGTCTTCCGCTTTGGGGCCATCCCGGAATCGTCGACGCTCAAGATGCGCTTCCCCTACACCATTGAGCAAGACGTTCCCAACATCTCGGTAAGAGTCGAGGTGACTTACACGACAGAAGATGGAACCTACCAGTACTCCAGCGTTTTCTCGATTCCCATCGCCCTAGCCTTGGGCGTCAACGTCCAGGACGTATTTAAAGACAAGGCACTGTTTTCTCGCTTCAGTATCTCGACGGCCTCTTCCAGTCCTCTCAAGATTTTTACGACGGAACTACTCGATTCAGACGTATTCAAGGCTCACTCAGCACCTGTATCGAAGAAGACCGTCGTCTTCCCCAAACAACCAGCGAGCCTCTTGTACAAGATCACTCGCAAATCTGCCGACGTTATTACCGCCAAAACCCCGAGAACTATGTACCTCAGGTTACAGTACAGTGTGCTATTGGAAGAGATCATCGATCAAATTGAGGAGGTCTTCGCTGAAGCCACGAAGGAATTGCCTCTGTCGACGTTCTCCGGTTTCATCATCGGACGCGTACTTGCAGAAGTACGATCCGGCTTTTCTGACTATGAGCTAGAACGTGCTGCCCTTCTAGGTGAAGTGCCTACAAGTTTTATCTCGCCGCTGCTGGCAGAAGGTGCTATCGCTGGCTTGGGCGCAGTCCAGGGGACGGGCGAGGACGCCTCCGTGATGCTCAAGGCGTGGCTCAAGGCTTGGCAAGTCGCTCACCCGAAACTGACGATCAAGGAGATGGACTCGGCGCGTCGCTCGATACTCATCCCCGTCGACGTCCCTTCAATCCCAGTCTTCCACTCCGTTGATCTCCAGCTTCCAAAGCCGGAAGAGAACGTTTCTGGTTCAACCGTGGCCGTCAATCAACTCCTCCCTACGAACCTCCGACTGCGATGGACACGCATCTGGGATACGGCCGTGAGCGATGGAAAGAGTATCAACAAGGACTATGAGTTCAGCTACGAGGTGAACGGTCTGCCTGAAACATGGCTCGTCGGAGGTCGGAGACGGGGTCACTTTAGGAGCTTGGGTATCGACAAATCCGACGCCAAGTTCGGCGAGTCTGAACTGGTTGTTCCAATTCTACTGGTCCCCTTGCGAGAGGGACGACTACCGTACCCCAGTGTTGAGATCCGCGAAGTAAAGGAGGACAGCGACGAGTCGGCGCAAGGACACGGGCATCACGAAATCGACTACCAAAATATCGGAGAGACGGTGCGTGTGGTGGCCGACTTATCAAAGGTTACGTTGAGCCTGGATGCCAGCGGGCTCGCTGGTGGTCCCTTGGTGCTGGAGAGCGAGCGGCGCGAAGTCGGCGATCGTATTTTACTATAGATGAGCATACTAGATATTGTCGCGATTTACGCAACATACTTAAAAGATGGAATTCTTTCGACTTTGCAGGCCTCAATCCAGTGAGACTATTCATGGCCTGATTCCGGGTGTAGTACGGCCCGGCGGTGACAAGGCACCTATACTCGCTGCCTGTTCGGAATTGCCGCAGCGATATCGCCTAGGTTCACAAAAAAACGCAGGGTTGCTTTCGCCCGACCAGCTCACGTGTCGTCGAACCCGCTCGCTGCCTTCTATGTTCGACCAACAGCAAGAGTTCAGTCCGAGTTAAGCCGGCCAACATGCATCCACATCAAGCCTAGGCTCGTGAGTGATGGGCCATCGAGATCGCCCTCGCAATCGGCGCAAACGTCATCGCGCTTGGTAGGAATGAAGAGAAACTGTCGAGCATGGCGAAGAAGGTCAATAATCCGCGTCTGCAGTACGTCGTCATCAGCGGGAATGATGAAGTCGATCGAAAAGCAATCCTTGAAAAAACGCCGGACGGGGAATGGAGCCGACTACAACGACTGGATCCCGGGTCAACTACCTAGTTCGCTGTATCTCTCTGCAGCATGGCACGTTCTCAAGCGCGAGGGACGTGTGGTGTTGAGTGGTGGCACGATGGGGGGGCCCTTGAGGGCATCACTTACGCGGAGGCTGTCTCCAAAGATCTGCAAATTATTGCGAAATGAGTGTGCATCCGCAAGACTTGGAACGGGTCATCAACATGATCAGTCAAGGGCTGCTCAGAATTGGTACCGAAAGCGGGACTGTGACGAAGGAGTTCACACTAGGCCAGCCTGAGGAGGCAAAGGCTTATGCCAGGAAGTACGGAGGCCGGAGACATTACGCTGTGATGTGTCCTTGAACAACACATTTTGGTTTCAATTTGGTTCTCGAACCAGAAAGTGCGGCAGATCTTGTACTTGTGTTGGTCGATAAGATTTGGTAGTCGAGTCCTGCCAAAAGTTGGCACACGCAGGTGATGATATGACATCTGAGATACGGACACATCCTCACGGAGACATGGTTCTCATAGAAGGCCGTGTAAAGGCAAATCGTCGCGGCAATGATTGTCAAGTAGCTCTCAGGTCCCATGAGATTACTTACACAGAAAGGAAATAGTTGGCCACTGCTTTCGCCCAATGTTAATGTTTGTGCGGTATCTATGCTGTGTATCACAACACTTTCGAACGCATCACTCTGTCACTTCGTCATTTGTTGTGCATGTCATTCGCACGATAAGAACCGAAGGAAGAGGACGAGGGCCGCCATGTTCCTCTTACTGGTGAATTTGAAAAGCAGAGCACTATCTTCGGCTAACTGCGCAGTCTCTTCCTAATCCTATCCCCGATATGGGTGGTATGGAGATCACATCTTCCCATCCCTTTCCTCGAATGCGACAGAATGATCAACAAGGGTAGTTTTGCGACCTTGAAACCTGGATTCGACTACCGAGCTGGCGCTCAGGCATCTTGCTGTTGTCAGAAAGAAACATTTCTCAAACACCTCAATGCTCTTTGCACCCCCTTCGCATGTCTGGTCAAGCTCGTGGTGAACGACCGTCGCTGTGGCTAATTTCGTTCGAAATTGTCGCCGGAACGAAGCCTTCCAATGATGTGGGCTGTTAAACACTCCATTGAAGTACAGACAAGGTTGAGAGGGGTCTCTCCTTTCCACTGAGTCCAGCAGAAAGTCATGGGCACTCAGTTGCACCACAGCGATATCCAACCTCAATAACCGAAAAGCTACAAAGGATGCAGGAAAGCTAATCACGAGGTTCCGATTTCCACAGCTCGGACCCGAATCCATAGTTCAACCCAAAAATCAAACCAAGGGAACAGTACCATGTAAAAAAGACCTAGTTTTCCATGCTTGATGCAAATGCTCGCGGCATGATTCAAATTACATATTGGTCTTCTTGCAGTGGGCTTCCTGTGGTTCCGATCACACATTCCGCATGAACAAGCTGATATCTCCGATATTTGTTGAGGAAGAAGAAGATTAGATCTTATGTACCCCGGGTATATGGGACTATCTGGCCAGTTGAAAGAAAAAATAGACGTACAAACCATAAGTTGATCCCTTAAACTAGGATACATCTGGACGGATTATGTGACCTTTTAGTACTACTGATCCGTCTCAAGAGGTCCTTTGTCATCCTGAAGAATCTCATTCCACCACTCCTCATGACCGTCTTTGATGCACAAGCTATTCCAGTCAGATTCTGGCAGGCCTTCGTTCTTCAACCTTTCCTCGTCGAATATCCGAGTCTTTCTCTTCTTGGCATCCGCTGCAGGTGCCCAGTAGACAAGATCCTCACCACCGCTTTGGCTCGATATATCAGACAGTGGTTCCAAAGCCTTTGGCCGTGCTTGAATCTCGAGGAGGCGTCGTAGGTAAGGAAAAAACCAAGTTCTTTTCCACCATTCCGTCAGCCTATGATCTTTGAGGCCATGCCTATGGGCATTGTGATGCACAATCGCCGGGACGGATGTGCTCCAAAAGTCAGTGTAGAGGGGTACGTCAGACCACCACTCCAAGTCAGTGTCCATGCCGGACTCGGAGAGGAGATTTTTCACCCCCAGCATATCCTCCGGCACCCCATCTACTCGAGGAGGTAAAATGACACGATCTGAAGCCGCTTTGACGAGTGCAGTCTCATTGCCGAGGACGATGTACTCCCCATCATCCTCTTCGAAAACAGTTGGCGTGAATAGGTTCTGGACATAATCCAGACCAATACCATAGTCGAAACGATCTGCCTCGAGCTCGATCTCCGATTTCTGAGATTGCGTTTTCTTTCCTGAAGTACGGTATTGTCGTTTGGATGTACGCCACATCTCCTGTTCCCCGAACATCTCTGCAAAGAGGCCTTGATCGCTGAAGATACCGCTGCCAGCCGCACGTTTCTCGTCAAGCTTCTCCTGCGCCCGGCGAAGCATGCGGCGCATACCACTAACGGGGCCCATGAAGCTTCCGCTGTTCACATAACGAGGGCGTATGTCATGTAATTGCGTGGGATCTTCGTCCGTGTGTTCCCCGTAGAGATCTTCCCGCGCGGTCGACTCGGGCAACTCATCGCAGTGCGGATCCGCGCCAAGTGTGGGATCAGGCCAGCATTTTTTCTGTGTCGAAAAGATGATGGATTGTCGCGGGATGAAGTCCGTTTGGTTGAAAGTCGAAGAAATCCAGGATTTCGAATCTTTTCCCCACTGCTTACGAATGCGTTCGTTCGCTGCGTTGTTCTGAGCCATGTACCTTCCAATTAGAAGAGATGGCGGCAGCTGGAACCAAAGATCGTATGCATCAACCACGAGTACGAGATCATCTGGACCAAGTCGCTCGTCCTTTGGGGCCCTGTCCGAAGTGATTGCGTCAAGAAATTCCAGCGTGCCATCAATCTTGCCGAGGTGAGAGCCGCCGAACCAGCCAGGGCTTTTATGGAAGTCGCGGCCCCAGTTGACGATGACTGGGCTTGGGTATCCCGAGACAAGTGCGGACATAAGCATCTTACACAGCTCTGGCGACGGTCCATCCGCTGGAACGATGACACGCAAACGACGGGGCCCGCCCGTTTCTACGGTAGGAATCGGCGCGAGGCTGCTCTCATTCTTGGAAGAAGGGGGTCTTGAACCTGATGTCTTCTCGTCACTCTGCCTTTTTTGTCAGAAACCTATCTTCAAAGAGAAGAAGAGTGGAAGATTGACTAACGACTGTGAATAGGAGACATGAGAAGAGCAGAATAGGGGCCAATAACAGAGGTAAAGCTTTCGATGACACTCTCTGGGGCCATCGGGATGGTTTTCTAGAACGGAAACTTGGGGATGGAAGAGATTCGGCGTAATCATCCGCGTAAATGTTGCTGTAAGCATGGGAACGTGGCTTTGATGCCCAAGACTTCAAGTTCGCAGCAAAGGCCTTAACTGCAGCCATTTTTGCACAGGATTGAAACCAGCGAACGAGGACTTTGTTTGTGATCAGAATCGGAGGAATTTCATGACGGAAGAGCAAGAAGCCTGCGAAAGCCGTACGATTCAGACGCGTCAAGTCTCCCCATGGCGACTCGCGCGGGAGTGGAAGCAGGCCAAATTTATTGGTATGAGTAACAGGGCTACAGGCTCGTGAGATGACCTTTGGTGCTGGTGTAGATGTCTTATCATGGATTTTCCCTTGCAACCTACTTTGCTAGCAGAGCATTGGCATCACGCCAGCGTATTGTGATAGCCCAATTACATACTTTCCCGCCCTGCAGCTGAGCCATAAGACACTTCAGCCGGCGAAGACATCGCCTGCGAGACGTTGCGTGGCCGATGATAGGTTGGTGGTATTTGTTCTGGGCGCATAGGTTGTTCCAGAGCGGAGCTTTCCTATGGTTTTTGCGGAGGCATGGAGGTAGCGTGGGTAGGAATCGAAGGAGCAATCAGGATAACAGTTCCGCCCCTAGCTCCGGGCGCGATGGCGGGACCCTGCAAGCCGGAAATTGGCGGAGAAGATCTTCTCATAGAAGAGGAAGGAAGACAGAGACTCCGTTTCGATCTTGGCAAGAGACTTGGCCTGAGATCTTGATGATACACAAATCCATAACAAACACACAACGTAGGTACTCTGTACACGTACTCAAATCCAAAGGGAAAGTCAAACTCGATTCCAAAGTTCAAGGTATCCTCTACGTAAGGTACCTCGTACCTTCGTCCGAAGAACCGCACCTCATCTACTGATCTTCATCTTGTGGACAACCCACTGGTTCATCTCTTCACTGCCCTCGTCGCTTTCAGCCGACTTTGCCGAGAAGGAACGTGGCACACACCCAAATCGAGTTCGCCTCAGCTTGGCTCGTTTCCTATTCAGCATAGGTACAGAGTAATAAAGCCCTTACGTCGCTGACTACGTGCCAATCAGCCCAACTTTACCCCTTGCACCTTGCACAGACCTGCGCTAATGCCGCGGGTATATCTTGGCGTTGGAACTGGCGGCCTTCCCACGTTTCCACTTCTCCACACGTGTGAGCTTCTACTTGAATGTTTTGGGACCGTGAGATGCGATGCGATGCAGTCGACCTTCTACGTTGGCCATATGCTCATCAGGACCAATTTGCTGTCGGATCATTGCCAGCCTGCCCTTGACCGAACCCGAACCCGTATGTCTCCGGCTGCAGCGGCTGAGATCCCAGCGGACTGCCCGGTTTGCCCCCTTCGAAGGGAGTTCCAAGCAGGTGAGCCAGTCTCACTGTGAGACTTTGGTCTCGGTTTGGTAGATTTCCCATGAGTCCCTGAATCAGGTACATTGGATGTGTCGCCGCACCAAGCAGGGATTGTATGGCCTGCGCCAGTGTCAGATATTGCTTCGGTTGCACTTCTCGCCAATGTCTTACCTGTGCATCCTCATTCAGACTGAAACCTGGTATCATTGATACGCTACCGCCATCGCTGCTCACCATATTCTGAGCACGCATAGTGTTCTGAGCGTCGTCGACAGCGTATTGCGCTGTCCTCTGCAGCATGGCGCACGCGGTCAATACACGTTTGAGGTCGCACCCTTCTGATTTCTCGAACCTTTGGAGGAAGTGCGCAAAAGACCTTGTAGCACCCAGGTCACTCCGCGCGCGAGCAGAACCTGGGTTCTCAAGCACGTCTGCCAGAAGAGACATGCTTGCGCATAGAGGATAGCACAATACTCGCCTAGGCCCGTCAGTAGGTTGGTCGCGTAAGGATGCAAGAAAGATTTTACCACAGATCAGAGTATTGCGGCGTAGAGATGGTTCTAAACAGACCCAGAGTTGCATGGGCGGCTGTTCGGCATCGCTTTTGAGAGAATGATAGTTGGATGAAGGGCATCTCAAATCCGGCCGGTGTACCCAAGAGAACGGCAACCGTTTTGAACTGACTATGTCGTCTGGCAGCCCAATGCACCATAAGCGCACACCTGTAGAACGCTAGATGCAAATTCAAAACGTCGGACGCCACGTCAGAACCAGTTTTGGGTGCGGCGTATGCGGGCCGGAGTTCCACCGGTAGACTGGCCCTCCACTCCTCGAGTAGGGCGTCAAGGTCCATGATGGCCGTGACTACGCCATCATCTGTCAGGCGCAGGCCTTTGGCTGTATAGAGTCGTCTTCTGATCGAGGATTCCACCATGGCGAGCTTCGCCCGAAGATTCAGGATGTCGACTCCTTCCCCAGGACCAGTGGGTAGCTCGGTCTCAATGTCGTCGTCGTCCTGAATGGAATCTAATCCATGATTCAAACACATCTCCTTATCCAAGATGTATGCCGCCCAAAAGACTCGGCTGCGAGCCTCGATGTCTTGCAAGCACATCGACATCATTGTGCAAGGTTGTCGATGAAGGCCAATGTTTTGCGATAACCTCACCGCGGCAGAGGAGAGCAGAGCAGCCGTCCGAGAGCAGGTTGTGCCGTGCATATAAACCGCCATAGCTACAATTGCCTGGACTGACAACAGGTCGTCCCCCTTGACCATCAATTCAGTGAGAACGGAGAACGCGTTCTTGAAGAATGGCCATGCAAGTCGGCACACTTCTTGAAAGGAGCTGTTGATCGTTTTCCACCGAATCCCCACGGCGATGACGGTATTCATGTAAGCCCAGCCTGAAGTGCTGTTGAACGTGTCCTCAGCGTCGGGTACCGTTTCGAAGAGGTGAACAAAATAATGAAAGTTGAGAAGCGGATAATTACTGACAACGTCATCGTACAGAGGCATTAGCATTGTGATGGCCTCCCCTCTGTCGAGACGTGGAGTGAAGACCTGTCTGTTAAAGGTGGAGCAATAAGACGCAGAGTTGATTTCCCTCAATCGACTTGCAACCACAGCAAACACAGGCATCTTCTCTGCCACCTGCTTGGGCGGGTCGATGATCTGTGGAGGTGCATTCGCCTTTGGAGTGGGGTGATCGGACGAGTTACTCGGGTCTGTCGAGGGCATCGCTGCCTGGTGCCCCAGAGCATCAACCATGAGCTGATCTGTTGACATCTGACTGAATGAATCTTGTAGAGCTTTAACTTTAGCTGTGCTGGTCCAACTTGGTGAAGTAGCATTCGTGGGGAAGACCACGGGTGCTGGTGCTATGGACACGGAAGCTGCATCGGTTTCTGATGGGGATACTCTAGTGAGGGGCGCATCTGGTCGAGGCAGGCCAGCTTGGTTCATTATGGCTTCCATTTTTGAAAGACGCTCCTCGAGGGCTTGAATGTACATTTTACTTTAAATGTAACTAAGTTAGTCTATGGATCGCATTGAAGGCGATCACCTTTTTTTCACAACGTACCTCCTACCCGGACCACGCCGCCGCTGCACTTGCTGATATTGACAGTCGTGGCTACGGTTTGTGCAAGCCGTGCATGATGGCTGTGTGCCATCACACTTGATCTTTTTAGATTGACATCTGAGGCAGGCCTTAGAAACTGCCCGTCAGCTGATTGGACAAAAAGATGGTAATGTACCCTTTGGAACGGCCAATTCATACCTGTCCGATACGCGAAGCCTTATACCGCGATCTCCCATCTTGGACTGATTCCGAATCCATGGTTGTGTGGAGACGTTGAAGTAGCCGCCTCCGGACCATTCACCGAGTCTCGAGTGTCAGTTTCGATGTCACGTCCGATGGGCCCGGAACCGACCCACTCGTCCGGCCCGGCGGTGTTATGTTCGGCCCGAAGTACCTCGGACGTGAATAGCTGCCGGAGGTCCGCGATAAATAGATCAATTGGAAGAATGTACAGCACTCCGGAATCTGAGCAGGGTAAAATGCAGGAATGCGCTCTGCCAGGGGATTAGCAATCGAGGAACGACAAGAGGAAGTAGTTTCATGATTGGCCAGGTCACGTAAGACCCGGAACCAAAATGCCTCCGGATAAAGGCCACATTAGGTAAGTTGGCACAGACACAGCTCAAGGAACTTCCCGGGCGCAATCTATTCAACGTTGGAACATCGCTGCTTTGGGCACTTTGCACACTCCGCTGGCGGAACTTTAGTTATTAGCGGAAGTAATTTATACTGGAGAGGTTCCTAGCGGACTTCTTCAGCAACGCTACCTTTCCATCCTGCCAAGACTTGCATTTCGATATATGATCCGATTACCTAACAATGGCTACGCCCGACGATTAGGCTGGGAGTTGTTAGGCCGAGCAGACCCACATCGCATAAGCTATTCGCATAGCCCGGATGTTCCGGTGCCCGTGTTCGTGTCAAATCGACCCTTCGGACTTAATAGATTTTATGGACTTATGCGGAGTATAAGCCCGAGCACGGAAGAAAATATAGCCTAATAATATAGCGTCTACTTTAGACGTATTTAAGTAGAAATATCGCAGGGATCTATATCGAGAGATTTTAAATAATTATATACTTATTATATTATTATTTAATTATACTATATAATTTACTAATTAATAGTCTAATATATATAGAATACTAATTAAAGCTATTTAAAAGAAACTTATAATAACGTATTACTCTATATTATTAATATATAAACCTAAAGTAAGCTATCTATTATTACTACTTTATTAACTCTAATTATCTTAAATAAATTATCTAATTAGCTCTTTTAGTAGGATTAGTATTACTATACTATATATACATATTATATATACTGCTATAGCTAGGTAGATACTACTATTAGTTACCGCCTAGCTATATATATAGTCCGCCTGCGCGCATTCCTATGCAGGTCTCCCTTAGCTAGAATAAACCTAATTTATTAGTAAATTCTGTAATATTTAGTAGTATAACTACGTTTTTAATTTTTTATATCTACGCAGTATCTTGCTATATAGCAGTAAATATTATAATAGGTAAATAAGCTACTTTTTAGCTCTTTTTTCCTAATACTAATATTAATACTAATATACTATTACTATGTATTTAACTGCAATACCGCTCCTAATATATATATATATATATACTAGTAAAGTTCTTTATAACTTTAAGAGATCCCGCAAGGGATTACTATTGCTAACAGTAGTTCTAACGTTTATATACTCCTTAGGACCCTTTGTAATAGCTATCTATTAAGATCCTTTTGCTAGGCTAGTTTTAAACGCCTCCTCCTACCTACTTATAAGGAACAATAGTTGGGTGCACCTCGCACGGCCGCACTATTAGCGAAATGATAGCGAATTAGCGGCTAGTAAATATATAAAGAAGAAAATCCTGTTATATATAAGAGTTTAGACCTTAAGTAATAATCTAATATAGTAATAAATACCTATGTTTTAGTATTCTAACCTTTTCTAGTTAAGGCTTATAGCTATACTCTTATAATTCTATTACTTCTACCTTAATTTAAGTAGCTAGCGCTAGTTAGGATATTAGGAATTAATTTGTAATAGCTTACTAACTAATTAGTAGCTAAGTTTAGCTCTAATAAACTATGAACTAGGCATACCGATTTCAACTAATAGGGACTAGGCTAATATAACCCCAATTGTTTTCTGAGTCCCGAGATATAGGAGAGTTAGCGCGATAATCGCGCTAATGGGATAGATAACCCTAATAATGCTATTATAGAGAAAATAGGGGATAGAGGTTATGCTAGGTTCTAGCTAATACTAGATCGAGCAGGCTAACTATTACTTAGCAAATAGATAATAAGCATTAGCTAATAGGGCACCCCACTAGAATCTATACCTAAGGGTATTATTCCCAGGATTTTTAGCTAAGTAATAGCACTATTATAGAAGCAGCAAGAGAGCTACCTAAAATAGATATATTTATAGCAGTAGTAATATAAGGAGCAGACTACAATACTACTATAGGGGCTTACTAAGCATCTAATAAAGAAGCACTCCTAGAAGGAGTATGAGAAGCTACTTTTATATAACTATCATACTTTAGGTAAAGATACTACTATGAACTAGGTTAGTAACTAGATTTAAGCTATTAAAGAGAAAGACTAATTACGCTTTAATAGTACGCTAGAGTAGTAGGTTTAATAGGCCCTCATAAAGATAAGCCCGTTGCTATAAACTAAGTAATAAAACTATAGGGGCGAGTTAGAAGGAGACCTAACTTAAGCTAATTATTTAGTATTTACTTACTATAAGTATATTAACTCTAAGCTTTAGGAGCAGAAATACTATAAGAAGCTAGATACTATATATTAAAAAGAGATATAATCCCTAATTGAGTTCTTTACTAAATAGTTAGTAATATATTATAACTTAGGTATAATAGGTATTAAAGATAGTGTTGGTTTCACACGGGTGGGTGACAGTACGCGCGCGTAGCCCTAATACGTATTATTCGTATTGAAGCTATTCTGTAGTGCGAGTGTGTGTGTGTCTAAGATACAAATAGCTACGTGGGCAGTAGTGTTGTGCTATATTGGGCCTGCGAATATAGTCACGTGATGTACGCACATATATATGATATCGTATCTCGCAGAGTGCCCATCCTGCTACTCCATAGGTTACGGAGTTATTACGACACTAGCAGTCTTTTCGTTTTGAGGCCAGGTACGCCATAACCCATATAAAATAATATAAATGAAGTTATTTGCAGATCCTAAAACAATATAAATTGAATCCTTTGTAAGGCCTTCCTCTATGCTTTCGTCGCTACTCTTAATAGCTATCATAAGCCTTAAAGGCCTCCCTCTATACCTCTATTGTTATCTTAGATGGCGTAGTTATCGCCCTTTATAGTAGGAGGGATATTGTTGCCCTTGTGGCCCTTTGCTTATTTTATTACCTATCCTTCTATTTGAATTGTTGCTTGAATTGTTGCTATATCGTTGTTAATAAATCGCTTGAGAGATAGATTTAGGCTTCCTTTAGTAAAGGCATTGGCTAGGTTATTGTCTCTATTAATCCACCTTACCTCATATATCTCTCGTTGCTTATATAACTGATGAAGTGCTATTATATCTATTATGAGGCGCTTCTCCTTCATAATGCTGAGCTTTATTAGGCACTCATATAGCGAATACAAGTTAGTATAAATAATAGTAGGGATAGTAAGCTTCTTTACGCATATTGTAATCTTTTATAGCGTAGTAGTAATAGCATAGGCCAAATCTGCGCTAGCCACTATATTATAAACCTTGGAGGCTAGAATACTTTGTGTAACCCTTTTATATTTTATTGAACTGAAGTAAATAATATTTCTAGTTACTGCAAAGGATTTGTTATTATTAGCTATAGCCTCGTTAGCGATAACCACGATAAATCCGATCTATAAAGATAGGTTAGTATTATTAGCAAAAGACCTATCTATAAATATGAAAAGTTTTGCTATAGCTAGGTCGATAGGTATGAAGGTTAGGCCTCAATTAAGGTTCTCCTTTTACTATTTAAGGTAATAGTTAAGGGCTTTTTTATCCTCTATAGTAGGATCTTAATGCTAGGCTGCAGCAGATAGGTTGAAACAGGCCTCAGGTTAGTAGATAGAGGCGATATATGCCCCTCTTGCTCTTTGCTAAATATATTATTGTTTTCGTTTATTTAGGGATGCCTTCAGGTTGATTAGCTCGATTTTAGACCCTTACCCCTTTTACTAAAGAGTAAAACTACTATCTTTACCCAAAGTGATGATACTACTATTAAATATTAGTAGGGACTTAGGGTTAATATACTGCTTCGCTTTAGTAGTGAAGTTGGCCTTTTTAAGCTCTATATCTTCTCGTTAGGAAGACTTTAGTGTAGATAGTCTGATAGTATTATTAGTTTATATACTAATAATACTAAAATAGCTATTTTTAGCTGTTAAAGAGATTAATAGGTATAGGTTTAAAGATAATTAGTCTATCTTGAGATTCTTCCTATAGTAGTCGCTATATATAGCCTACTAATAGGTGCTAGCCTCTATAATACTATATAGCGGTTTAATAATCCTTATAATACGGTTTTTGGGGTATTTATTATAAATCTCTTTTAGTAGGTCTATAAAAATCAACCTATTAAGCTTTATTTATAATTAGATGTATGCTTATGTGATATTGCGGAGCTAAAGTATATAGCCCTCTTTTATAAGTAATAGGGCAATAGCAAGAAGGAGTTACTAGTTAGCCTACTATATCGTGGGGGACTAGGTAAGTATAGAAGCTTTTTTATTATTAGTATAGCCCTAAATAATAAGTCTTAACTTCTTATAGGGCTAATTAATACCCTTACTCTTTACTTTATAGACTATATATAATTTAAAGATATAATATTAGCTATAGGTTATAGCGTTATATAGAATAATTTTAAATACACTACGCTTTTAAAGCGTAGTTATCTCTGTAGTTAATGAGGCTAAAAAAGGGTCTCTAGGTATTTAGAAAATCCTATCTTTATATAGTTATATAGTGAGGTTATAATCTATTTGCTCTTTTATAGTTAAAAACGTCGTAGTATTACTAATTTTATTAGTAAGTGCTTAGGTAGTAGTAGCTATAAAAACATTAATTAGATGCATTTACTCTAAGTTTTTATTAGCTACTTATATACTTCTATATGTTAGGCTTGCTAGCGATATTTCTTAGACTTATTCTTCCTTGCGGGGGCAGCCTCGGCGGCGCGGGATCAGGCCTATAAGTCCCTCTAGCAGCAGTATATCGGGACCTTCATCGTTATTTAGTCCTGTTATCTATTTAGTATTTAGGTCTAGTAGAGGCGGCGTAGCCTCATTAGCCTAGTACTATAGGCAGATAACTATTAATTAGAACGTCCGGGGCCCGTAGGGCAGGTCGAGAGTATAAGTCTTGCTATTAATAGTGAGGAGTTAGTACAGCCCTTACTAGCCCTTTTTTTCCTAGTAGACCCGGATGAGGGATAGTAGTAGTAGCTAAAGGATTAGCGCTATATCCGGGCTATTATGGGCGGCGAGGGCGGCTATGACTTAGCGGGAAGCCTAGTGCTTCTAGAGGTCCTCTATTGCCCTCTATATAGCGGCGGCCTGTTGCTAGAGGTCTGGAGATAGGGTTGAATTATTATTAATTTGGGAGTAAGCGCTAAAAATAAGTAGTGTGGGCACTAGGCTATTAGGCCCTATAGTGTTATTAATAGCTTTAATAGCTATTTCAAAGATAATCTCATAGTTTATATTAGGTAGGTCTTTATAAATAATTATATATATCCTCTATAATACTATATAATATTGCTTAACTTTACTAATAGAGTTATAGGCCTTAACTAGCACTTTAGTAGTAGTTATTAAAAGCGCCTAAAGGGCACTTCGCTACTCTAATAACGTGAAGTTAGTACTAGTATTAGTAATAGTAATATCTAGTAGCTTGAGGTAGATATAGATCTAGTATTATTTAAAGGCATTAAGTATTATAGTTGCGGATAAATCCTTTAGGAATTTAGCTGCATTAAACGCAGTTATAGTATTCATAATATAGAGTACTAGGCGTCCTTTGAGATAAATAATATTAATAACTATAGCGTAGTTAAAGTTATAGTTATCTCTAATTATAAATTTAAATTGATTTGGTGCCCCTATATTAAGTTAGTAGTATTTATAAAACTTTATAAGATATTTAAGTAGGCGTAACTTAACTTAGTGGCCGGCTTACTAGAGTACTTTATGAAGTTAGTAGACTAATAGGTAGCTAAAACGTTAATAGAGTCTTTATAATTTAGCCTCTATGAGGTTATTATAGGCTAAAACCTTCTCTATCTCTAATAATAGCTATAGGTAGCCCTATTTATATATAATAGGTATAATAAGGTTACTCTATTATAAGTAGTTTCAAACATTATTAAAACATATACCTAACTTATCTATATCTTCTAGATAGAGCAAGAAGGGGGTATTTATAGATACTATATAGAAGATTATATCCCTAAATAGCATAGGGACAGTCGTTATCCCCATTAAGCTAATAGCCCCTCCTAGCCTAAACCTTATACTTGCCCCTTTTGCTATTATAGAGTTAATTATGATATTAAGCATAATCCTCTTAAGTACTTTAAATTAGCCCTTACCTACTATTAAAAATCCTACTGCTCCCATATTAGGGATAATACTTTAGAAGGTCTCTAAAGAGTATCTTCCTTTAAGTATAAATAATTTAATAGGTATAGGCTTAGCTAAGTCTTTAAATAGATCTAAGTATATAATAGCGTAGTAGGCTACTTAATTAAGCAATAGCCTCAAGATAGTCTTCTCATCCATAGTAGGGACCAAATTAGTGCCCTAGCCACTATTTAGGTTTATAAATTAGGTGAAGAACGTGTTGTGCCACTCCTCTTTAGAGTCGCTATTATTATAATAGTCCCTACCCTCACTAAGCAATTAGAAATATATTTCGATCTCCTTATCCTTATTATTATTTACTACTTAATTATTAGTTATTCCTTCTATAGCCCCCTTATAGTAGATTAAGAACTACTAGTAGGCTACCTTCAACTTATTGAGGGCTTATGGGTTATTTCGCTATTATAAGTATGCCTCCTCCTTCTCCTTTTATATATAGTTAGTTAAATAGTATCTAGATTCTTTGTAAATATAGTATTTTATATCCTATTGCTATTATTTTAGGCTGTTTTTATTGTCTCTCTGTGGCTTACGCCTTCTAAATCTGCTGTTTTAACCCTTGCTATTATATTTGCGGTCTATCTAGTATTATTCAGCATAATATCAGCCTTGTAATAGTTAACTATTTGCAAACGTTATTATACTACTAATAGTAACCTTAAGTTACTTATAGAGGCCTTTAAAGGTTTTTAATAGGTTTGTAGTAGCCTATTTATACTCCTTGATCCCTTAGCAGCCTTAAAGGAGTTGTTTACGTAGTATCTCATCGCTTTAGTAGGCTTTACTAAGCGCTAGCTGAGTTAATATAAGGGTATTAATTAGGGTATCCAAAGCCTCTAATTTAGACTTTGAGGGATAGTCTATTATAATTAAGATGAGAGTATATTATTCTATATTATAAGATAGGCTTAGGTAAACTCTTTAGTCTCAAAGCGTCCCTTGAGCCTATTGACGATTTGAGTGCTATTTAGATAAGGCTATAGGTAGCAAAGGCTCTTATAGTAGTATTTTAGCGCCCTTCCCTTAAGCATTATTAGAAAAGCTACTAGGGTTTAGTCCTTTATAATACCTATCCTTTCGCAAGTATCTTTAAAAATCCGTAGTTTTAGCTCAAGAATATCTATACCTTTACTACTATACTTTATCTCGTTAGTATATATCTTCACTAGGTCCGCAATTTAGCGTATTAATGGGCGGGTGCTATTATCTTTTGGCTCTTAGTAATCCTCTTGCAGCCCTTCTGTGACCTCTCGCAGTCGTTCTGCAACGGGCTAACTTATTGTTAGGGCTGGGCTAGTAGCTATAGCTAATGCTCTTATTAGTATTATGATATTATTATTCTAGAAGTTAGTAATATCCCTACTAAACTCTTCTCTATTCTAGTTTTTTATAAATATAGTACTCCTCTTAATCTACTCATTTATTTCCCTAGCGGTCTAGAAGTAGAAGTTATCTATAGTTGCAATATTATATATGCAGCTTGAATGCTTGATCTATCCTAGATAACATAAACACTATTATCTATTAGATACTAGCAGATCTTCTTTATAGTTACTAGGCTTGCTTTCTAGAAAAACTCAATAGGTAGGCCTATAAAGTCCACTATAAACTCTATCTATAGGTTCTTGCCAAAAAGTTTATTATATTTATAGGTTTTAATATAATATAGGATCTTAGTAGTCACTTACTTTATTATAGTATTTTTATTAAATCTGATATCTTGGCCCCAGTCCTCCTTATCTACTAGGGCCTTGCTCTTTGCTAGTATTAGTAGTTCTATAATAAGCTTAATTAGCTGTCGGCCTGGCGGTGTTAGCGATATTAATGTTGCTGAAGACCCCTTAGGAGTACTTATTTATAGCTATTCAAGCGGTAGTGGGGGTATTAGTATTGAGGGCCCTAGAGTTACTATTATATATAAATGAGGCGTAGTTAATAATTTAAAAGATTAATTAGGTAGTTATATACTATTTCTTCTAGTAATTCTAGCTCTCCTCGCCCTTAGCAATAGGTATCAATAGGAGGTAATAATAACAATAGGTAGCCCTTATATAAAGTAGAGGCTTATAATATATATGAGTTGACGTTATTTTATTATTATTTAATATCTCTACTAGCTAGGTATTGCGTTATATAGTTGAATAATGCGTTGTTTGAGGCTTGAGTCGTCTTGTTTTACTCTAACTTATATCTCTAGGTTAAATCGATATGCTCTTCTTTTAATAACGTGAGAGTCTCAGGAGAGTTAATTATTGCGTGAAGGTTAACTATTAAGGTATTAGTAGACCCCTTTTATAGTTATCTTCCTACTTAAGGGTCTCGTGGTAGTAATATTAATGATAGTGAGGGTTATATAATAGACGCAAGAATCAAATCAAGTCCTTTAAAGTGGTTAGCTTATATCTAACTACTTATAGTCTATTAATTAATCTAGGTAGCATAAAAGAGCTACTAGTTATAATCATCAAATAGATTTAATATACAAATCGATTATAGACTAGTAGAGCTTTCATCTCTTTGAGTAGTAACCTTGCTGATCTGCGGTTTCGTAGCGTAGCTGAAGTGGTGTAACAGTGAAGTTAACCACTGATCAGTGTTGGTTTCACACGGGTAGGTAATAGTACGCGCGCGTAGCCCTAATACATATTGTTTGTATTGAAGCTATTCTATAGTGCGAGTGTATATATGTCTAAGATATAAATAGCTATGTGGGCAGTAGTGTTATGCTATATTGGGCCTGCGAATATGGTCACGTGACGTACGCACGTATGTATGATATCGTATCTCGCAGAGTGCCCATCCTCCCACTCCATGGGTTACGGGGTTATTGCGACAGATAGTAAGGCTAAAGCTTATTGTTATGACCCGTTATGCAAGGATAACAACCAACCAACCCACCTAGGCGTCAGACGACTAGGACAGGACATTTATACTGCAGGATCACAGGAACACCAGGGATGCCCACAGCACAGAAGAACTATAGTATAAGTCACGTAATAATAAGATAAAGAATAATCAGTAGAGCGCAGAAGGAAGCGCTTAGTGATCAGTTAGTCTTACTAACTAATTGCAATTACTGATGCATAGAGGTGATCACCTAATAGTAGGACTAGGGACTATTTAGGACTTATATATAGTATGGACTTAGGACTCCTAGGAACAGACTTCTATAGCTCTTTAGTAATTAACTTCATAATTACCCTAATAGGTACTCTCAGCTTTATCTTATACTACGACCCCCTTATGAGAACTATAACTAATTACTATACTCCTAGAACCCTAAGATTTATTTAGTAATATAGCATAATAAGACCATACTATTAACTTAGTATTATCCCTCAGCTTCTATTAGTAGAACCCTACTATTAGATAGCTAACTATAATACTTTAATTACTCCTATTTAGTAAGTTAACCTTTAATACTACTAAATAGTATAAGATAGGAATTATATTAACTCCTAATAATAACGCATAGTAAGCTAATAGTGCTGGGAATATATAACCTATAGCCCCAAGACCCACAAATAACTAATAGGCCCAGATAGCCCCTATAAACACCTAGGAAATAATAAGCCTTTAATAGATATATGATATGATCCTCTAGCTCCAATAGGAAAACGCGCAACTAGCTACTTAACACAGACCTAAGGCCAAATACCTAGAACCTACTCTATACTCAGGAGAGCCAGGAACCCTTTAAGGATTTCTCACCTATACCTAAGCTTACCTTTATTATTACGCCGCCTCATTTCAAGATGAAACCACAAAGGTTTACTAAGCTACATCCTTCCTTAGGGGAGATGCTCTCGCCTGGTTTAAACTATTAATAAGAGACTAACTAGGCAGACTATATAACTAGTAAGATAAAGAAACTCAGAAAGTATTTAGGAAATATAGTAAGTTTAAGAAGAAACTTTAGGAAGCTTTTAGAAGCCCGGATAAAGAACGAATTGCTAAACGCAAACTTACTAATCTCATATAAAAGGGATCAGCTAGTAAGTATACTACTAAGTTCTAATAGATTTTATCTAAGCTAGACTGGGGAGAAGAAGCCCTAATGGCCAAGTTCTACTAAGGCCTAAAGGAAGAAGTTAAGGATAAGCTCACACAACTTGACCGTCCCAAAGAACTCTATTAATATATAGATACTATAGTTAAAATTAATAACCGCCTCTATGAATAACGCCTTAAACATAAAGGATAATCCACTTGGAATAATAAAGTAGAATGAAATAATAATAGAAGAAAGAGCAACTAATACCAACCTAGTAATAACTACCGCGCTGAACAAACTTCTAACCACAGATATAACCCCAGGGCCCCTCAGTATACCACTACCTATAGATACTATAGTAGACCTATAGACCTCAGCGCAGCCCATAAAGACAGCAAGCAGAATAATAACTAGAAGAAAGATAAGCAATACTATAACT
>JAXCEF010000309.1:0-66946 GCA_037178605.1 Colletotrichum euphorbiae
ACCTGTCCTCGGGCGTGAACCCGCCTGATAACATCGTAATGCTGACTATACTTGGCCCGCCCCTTCGAGTCTCCGTCTCTTTTGCTCCAGATATCCAACCCATCCCGCCGTGAGGCTCTTGTGAACCTTGCCGATAGGACGAACGTAGAACCGATCGAGGTGATACACCAGCGTGATGAACGGGTCAAAACATGTTGCCGATGACGCCGTGCATATAGCTCTTATGCCAGCTCTCCATCTCCCTCTTCGACAAGAACGACCTTGGCTTCGGGGTACGCCGCGATCAGCTCTTCGGGGAAAGCGACGGCCGGTTTATCTGGGGAAACGGCACCGAAAGAGCGAAGCAGCTGATCGAACTCCTCGCGTCGGACGGCCTGGCCCTTGCCGTGGCCGAAGAGCTTCCGGTCGATCATCTCTTGCCACATTTCAATGTCGGCGACGTTGGTTGACAGGAAGCAGGTCGAGTGCCAGCAAGGGATACCGAGCATCTCCAAGGCAGCGCACATGGCTGCCGAACGGCTGTGTCAGTGTGCGTGTCGGTGTAGATTGCCGGTTCCCACCCCTTTTATGTTCTCTTTTTTTAGGGGGGCTGGCCTTTGACTTACATGATGTACGGTTGTACCTGTCCCTACTGGGGAAGCCCAAGCATGGGACTTGCATCGGCACGGATCTTGTCTTCCCGCGTGGGGACTCGGTGCTCACGGGACGGAAGAGCTCCGGGTGTCGTTCCTCTACGGTGGCCATGACGGCGTGGCGTTCTGCTGTCTTGGTTGATGGAGGAAATCCCAGACGATCGTTCGAACTTGGTAGTAGTACTTTTTCAAAAACGAGTTATGAATTCGCAGTGGAGTTTTCGTACACCTGTGAGAATCTTATGTCATCCGCGAGTGACCTCCATCGTGGACCCATGCACAAATCTTCGAACTTGTTGAATCGGTCAGTGCTGCTCTCGATGTGCCCAAACCCATCGTCAGCAACAGGATTTGCAATGGCCCATCCCATGCCGGTTACGAACACTTGCAATGACATCCTGCTCAAGGTCCTAGATTATTAGCAACATGCTCCCTCGGCAAGGATGCCTGAACTGGTGTTCCAAACGACCAGAACAGCCGTCGAAGGGCATACAATGCGAGTGGCTGGGGTGAAGCGTGAATTCGCCATAGGCTGACGGGGGGGCACAATGGACGACTTATATTAAGACGAGACGAACACCCTCGCGACCAACTTCGCAAGGCGCAAGGCGAAGACCCGAGCTGTGCCGCCAACACACATGATCCCGCCGTGCCGCCCGAGCATCCGACCGAAACACGCACACCAAGGGCCTCGGTTTGCCAGTCCGTCTGTAAGTAGGCCGACCGTGGAAATGCTTCGGTGCTCCCACTCTTTCGGCGCTGGAAATCCATCATCTGTGTTCACGCCGAGCCAACGCAGCAGAGCCGCTCCTCCTAAGCAGTCAATCGCCGCCGACATGAGTAAGGTACTGGGGATCAACAACACCCAATGCATCTACTCTAGCTTAGCTAAACCACAACTGTTATAGTTAACTATTACTAGGGGTCTTCCACCCTTCACTATAGTATGACATAATTCCACGACGAACCTGAACACGCCACGACGCCTCGCCGGAGCAGTAGTGTAATTAGACCTGGCTGTCGGGCTCTCCCCACCAAGAGTCCGAAGAATAGGGGTCGCTCGCTCGCCCGGACGCTGCACCCACGTTCCTTGCAGCGGCGCGCATGCGGGGGACCATCTCAGATCTCTAGGGCGGGGGGTTGTGCATGTGCACTGCAATCGACAACGTCCGGGCCTCCGTTCCTTGGGGCCCGGACGTCTGGCGGCAGTCCGGCGCCATGAACTAGTCGAACCCCGATGATTTAGGTGAAAGCTCTGATCCCTTGATATGGGATGAAAGTTGGGGCTATAAACATCAAAGGTCCCTCCTTCGATTTAACTGTTCCGGTCTTCTTTTTGGAACATCCCCTCTTTTACTTGTAATACACTATACTGCACATTATATACAATGGCGTCCCCTGCTGGCAACATCACCTTCGATGGTAGGTCACTGGTCAACACACCAATCCCAACACACTATTCACAACCGGGTGTGCTGATCATCATCCATAGATTACCTCGGCTTGACTACCTGCCTCTTCGAATGGGCCGATAGCTACGACTCCAAGGATTGGGATCGTCTCCGCAAATGCATCGCTCCGGAGCTCCGCGTACGTGAATCTGCATCCTCCACTGCGACCCGTTCCGTCCATCTACGACCCTTGTCTTCCCGTCTCCGAGAGTACTTGGCTAACACCCCGCCAGATCGACTACCGCTCCTTCCTGGACAAGATCTGGGAGGCTATGCCCGCGGAGGAGTTCATCGCCATGATCTCGGACAAGTCCGTCCTCGGCAACCCGCTCCTCAAGACGCAGCACTTCATCGGCGGCACCCGCTGGGAGAAGGTCTCGGACACGGAGGTCATCGGCCACCACCAGCTCCGCGTGCCCCACCAGAAGTACACCGACGCCTCGCGCACCCAGGTCGCCGTCAAGGGCCACGCCCACAGCTACAATATGCACTGGTACAAGAAGGTCAACGGCGTGTGGAAGTTCGCCGGCCTGAACCCCGAGATCAGGTGGTCCGAGTACGACTTCGAGGCGGTGTTCTCCGACGGCCGTGACTCTTTCGGCACGGACGAGAAGAACGGCGATGCCAACGTTGTCTAGAAGTAGAAGGAGCTAAAGTCTGCCGTTGCTCACTAAATTCGTGGGTTATAATATGAGGAGTAGGTCCTCCGGAACAATGGGAAAGGCCTCAGCATATGGATGTGGTATGGGGTTTATTCAATGTGTATAGACCAGTACGCTAAGACGCAATACTACTACTTACCTTACGCCTTCTCAACTGTGGCAAGAAGTGAATAACTTGGCGCAGATGATGATCTCTCACATCCGATGAGTACCACGATGACGAGCCACGGCTTCGTCAACCCGCGCATAGAAAACTTCACGCTGACGAGCGTTATCGAGTGCCAATCGGATCTCACCCTGGAACTGAGGGGCTTGGCGTTGGCGCGCAATTTCACGCTCCATTTCCAGCTGCAACATCTGGGCGGTCCCCGTCTGCAAGAGACGGTTGACCGAGCAAATCGGAAAGCGGCAATCTCTACAGACGAAACCGGGCATGTCAGTATCATTGCGGCAGAAGCAGGGATAGACGAGATCGTGGGGGCAGCGGCGGGATACGTTGGGAGTCCCACCCGGAACATCGGGCTGTTGTTCAGGCCAAGGGTTCTGGTATGGGCCCAGATCGACGTCTTGAAAGGTTCGTTCGCGGTTGATGGAGCTGTCGTGTTGAAAGGCGCCGTGGTGTTGCGTCGGTTGGGAGGTAAGAGGGGTGTCGGGGATGAAGTCGGTGGAGGTCGTGCGGGTTATGACCGGAGGCTCCTCGAATCCAATCACAGCGGCGCCGCGGCCGGAGCTAGCTGGAGACGTAAACGGGGGGACTTGAGTGGGAGGGGTGTCAGGGCTGGAATCCCACCGTTCGTTCCAGGGAGGATCCAAGTAACGGTTCTCGGGAGTTCGAGTACGAGATGGGTTGCCATCCTGGGTTGGGTTAGTTTGACCGGCCATGTTGCTATCGGGGATTTAGTATCTGACTTCGAGACGACAATGGTGAAGTTTGCGTGGTTACAATTTTTCTTTGGATGTTGGCGGATCTAAAGCTGCTGATTATCTCGAGTTGTTGTTGCTAGTGATGAGGATATCGAGGCTTTTATACGACAGTTCGATTCGCGAGCTGATGCTATGCAAATCAACGCGGATGGAAGGAGATTGCAACTTTGACGTGGAACAATTTCATTGCGAAAGAAGGGATGAGGAAAGACAATACCAAAGACGACAGTGATCAAAGGGCTTGTGCTCGACTTCGCGTGGCTGTGATGAAGAGCTCGAGTAGGTCAATACATGGGAAGTAGAACGCAGCTTTGTGACAAAGAATGGCTAACATGGTATGAGATGAAAGGAGGATGCCTACTTTGCTGCACCTCTCGAGAAGTCCCATGAGATTCTGAGGTCCGAAGGCGTCCCTTCTGAACTGGGGTGAGATCGATGTTTTTCTTCTGAAGATTCAGATCACAGCAAAGACATGTCAACAGAGAATAGGAATTTTCCAACGATTCAAAACGAGCGAGAAAAGACAGATTCCATTGTCTCCGGATGAGTCGAATGTAAATGGACTCATAGCCGTTCCTACAGTTGAAGTTGTCGATAGCTCACATGCTCACTGAACTCATATGAGATTGCCCTCATCCAAATGCCTGTCGGCTCGGAGCGGCGATGAGGTTCCGCCGCTACGAAAATTCGACCAATGCCGGGAGTCCAGGAATGACATAATGTGGAGATTTACAGTGGGACAGAAGCCCCTCAGCGCACGGAGCATCCAGGGTCCCCGAAACGGTGGCGGGACCTTGGAGAGCTCCGTCGGAGATCAAATGAGTGCCGCATTGCGTTTTGGACTCGAACAACTTCGAGCCACGAACTGACGAACTCGAAGACCTGCTCATTTGCAATCCTTCGAGCAATTGTGCAGGCTACAATATCCGTACGGGAAAAGAACAGCAGGTTCTTGCGAACCCCTCCAGACCTCCGACAGATCACGAAGAGCTTCGGTCCGTCGCATCCGCAGCTGCCACGATGGACTACACAGATAAGCGCCTCCAAGAGGAGGCCATCAAGCTCCATGCCCAGGGGTATGCGGCTTCCCCTCGCTCCTCACACGTTCGAAGGTCTGATAGCTGACACCTTTATAGAAGCGACGCCTTCTTCACCCCACTCAACATCATCCTCCTCCTCGTCCTCGGCTACACAATCTACTCGATGCTGAGCCCGACCCCGGCCCCCGTCCTACCGAAAGAGCCGCCCGCGTTCGTTTTCCGAGTCTTCAACCCGCGCACACTGCTGCCGTTCAACGGCGAAAACGGCAAGCCCATCTACTTCGCCGTCCGCGGCCGCGTGTTCGACGTCACGGCGGGCCGCAACTTCTACGGCCCCGGCGGCCCGTATTCCAACTTTGCCGGCCGGGACGCGTCGCGCGGTCTTGCTATGGGCAGCTTCGACGAGGATGTCTTGACCGAAGACCTAGACGGTCCGCTCGATAAGCTTGAGGGACTGGGGCCCGACGAGTGGGAGGCGCTGCGGGGCTGGGAGGAGCAGTTCGAGAGCAAGTATCTTGTGGTCGGCAAGCTTGTCCCCGTCGGCGACCCGGAGGATGAGAGCTAGATTGCTCATGTTGACTTGGAGGAAGACACGGAATAGACAAACTGTAACGGAGAATACGTAGTGCCTGTAGATAGGATCCAAGGTGGGTGGTCGTCAACTTTACTTGTGCCACATGGCCGGGAGAAGTCGAGCCTAAAGCCACCAAATACTGTTCTTCCCTGTCTTATTCTTATGATTGGATCACGTTGATCGAAACCAATCTTCTTCAGGTTCTTGCACTGAGCGACCGACGTTTGTTGTGCTCTTGTCAACCAGGGTTGGGTAAGTTGCTAGTGGTTGCCATGGAATTGCCCTTCCAATGAGTGGCCCCAAGTGCCACGCGCAGTAAATATATTCTTGGCATCATTCATTGTCAGTGAAGATTCCAAGACAGTTAGTTCTCCGAGTGGAGGCGGCTTCGTTCTTCATGGCTTCCGCAACGTTACCACGATTCCATTGAGGCCTATGGTCTTTCACCACAACAAGAATGGCCCGATGCTATGGAGGCTCGGTGCGAAGCAGGCAGACCCTCTGAGTAAGGTACAAAAGTCGGGTAGAGTAGGGTGAGATGAGATTGGTCTGCTGACAGACGTGGCTGGTGAAGGTAGGTAGGTAGGCAGCGAAACTCGGGAAATTGCGCCTGCATGGCGTAACCGTTTATTTGGAGCCGTCGTTGCAGCCCTTCTTTCTTGACACTGACCACCATGTGGAGTGATCCTTCGCGCAGTCCAGGTCGACCTCCGGGTACGGCGGCATCCGGAGTCCCGGGACGGGCGCAGCCACGGGGGACAGATGCGACGAATCGCAGCCGGCGGGGATGGGCAAGGTACTTCAGATTCCTAAAATCATCGGTTGAGATAATTATGATGCGGTGGTTTGGTAAAGCCTACTTACCGTCGTGCCTCTTCCGGAAACGGAATCGGGTCTCAGTGAAGGTCTCACCCGCTCATTCAAACATCCTGAGCGTGCGAGATATTCCGTCGCCCATTCATCCGCTTGTGCCTCATTTTGAGCGCAGCATGCAGTACCATTTCCGGGAACCAAAACCAAATAACCTCAAGCCGAAAAACTGAGATCGCAGGTAAGTGCATGAGAATCTGAGAACCCAGCAGACCTTCACCCCAGGTATAGGCACAGGCAGAGGCAGAGGCACGGGTGCAGCCAGTTGGGGCTTGTGAACCGCTAAAATTAGCAACGCTCGACGCTTTCAAGCCTAGCGGCACTTGCTGTGGCATGCTAATGTCTGTGTGGGGGAAGGAGTCATCGGAGGTCCTGATTGGGAAGGGCCCCAATCAGGAAGGGCCGATGTACATATACCCTACATAAGGTACATCCTTAGAACCGCTATAGCCTGGAAGAGACATCCCATCTGCATCACACAAGTTCCGCCCCAACTGCGAGGCATATTATTTAGCTCCCCACTCCGAGGTAAATGCGAGATTAACGTCAGTATACAATTGAGAAGTAAACAAAGAATAAGCCTTATTAAGTTCTAGCCGATATATCTTAGCAGGAGGCTGGTGTGGACGTTACTGCAGCATTCAACAACATCTATTCAACTACATCCCACCTATTCTAACGACATTCCTCTACACCCACACCCTCCTATTATTAAACCTATTTGCTCTAATATTAGCAACCCCCACCACCTAATAGTATAAGTCTGATTTATTATTATGAGCCGTCGGAGTTCAACCTAGTATCTCTAACGAGATCTAACGCCAGCCGCTACCTACCTATTAATAAAGTAGATATTACTAATAGCATCCTAGATCTAACCACACTAAAGTTTAGTATTTTTACTAAGCCTAATTCTATAGCTACAACTAGGGAATAAATAATGATACTAGCTAAGAGGCTACTATTATGATTATTTAATATCTAGATTTATATTAATAGCATATAACTCCTATAAGGTTAATTTAGAGATAAACCGCAATATATACTCTATATTATAATAAGAATAGTATCAATAATCTAATATCACTATTAAGGTTATACTATTTAAGATCTAATTAAAACTCTTTATTATTATTACTAGATTAAGTATCCTCTAAAATATTAAATAATATAACCCCCCCTAAGAACTAACCTATAGCAGACCTACCCCTCCCTACCCTTATTTATAATATATTTAATAGCTCTATTATAGTATTAAGATAATTAACCTAACTAAAGTAGGATTTCTAAAAGGTAGGCTATAAGCTTAATACCCTCCTAGCATCTCAGGTTCTTAGAACTATTAATATATAATATAAAGGAGTAGTAACTACCTACTTTAATAGTATCCCTTATCTAGCTAATATTATAAAACAAGCTACTAAAGATCTAGCTACCTAATAGAACCTAATAATAATAAAATAAGTATTAAAAGAAAGGTTCCCAACTAAGATTCTTAACCCCAAAACTAATACTAATAATATTAATATACTAAAGCAGGAGGCATCTATAGCCCTACTTATATACTATAACTAAGCTCTATCGCTATTATACTAAATTAGTTATAAGGATAATAACGGGCATATAACTCTAACTATACTAGAGAAAGCTATTCTAAAGAGATTAGTCTATTAGTTTATTACTAGGCTTTATAACACTAAGCTCTACTAATAAGTATTAAGTATATTAGCAACATTATTAACTAGCCTAAAATCCATATGTAATCTTACCCATAATATATAATAGGTTCTTAAGGAATAAAGTACTAATAATAAGAGATAAGCTGAGATAATCTAAACTTATATTCTAGAGGATCTAGTTACTTATTAAAATCCAGTCTATAGGCTTAATTAATTGTTAGTATAATAATTTACTTAAATATAGCTGTAATAGCTAATCTAAGCTAACTATAGTAGATATTTAACTAATTCTTTTTTATAGCTATCATAGCCTTATCTCCTATCTCTCCTAGTGTTGTAACCGCATATGCCCTAGCTATCTTAACTATATAACTAGGCTGCGTTACCTATATTATCAATACTGCAATCTAGTTATTAGTAAGGCTAATAGAATAGTCCCTAGTATCTAAATAACTAGTAATAGCTATTATATAATAGCTATAATAATACTAGTAATAATAGCAATTAGTAACTATACTAGTTAGCCCCTCGCAATAGAGGTTAGCCCCTCGCAATAAGTAGGTTATAATATTATAATTAACTTTAGCTAAAAAGACCCTGCCCTCTCCGATCTACTAGATCGCAAGAAGTTAAGTAATATCTATATAAATAAATTAAAGCTGCTCTAAAACAGCGAGATCTATTACCTGGGATATAGTAATATCGGATAATGCTAACTAGATTACCTAAAAGGCCCACAGCAATAATTAGCCCCTTAGGAATAAGCTAACTTAAAAGTATTAATTTTCCCTCATAGCTAAAGTTTCTCTAGAGGGATATATACCCCTTATAGTATTATAGATACTTATTTAGCATAACTATACCTATATATAGCACTTAACTATAGATAGGATCAGCCTATATAAGAGTATAGCTATAGGCCTTAACTAGGAAAGATTAGAATATTAGAACGTAGGTATCTATTACTATATTAGACTATTACTTAAGGTCTACGCTTTCATATATAATAGGATTTTCTCATTTATATGTTCGCTAGCTGCTAATTTGCTAGCGTTTCGCTGATAATGCGGCTATGCGAGATGTATCTAACTATTATTCCTTATAATTATCCCCCTCTCTAAAGCCTTAGTCCCTAAGGCGTTAAAGAAAAGAAAGTGGGGTATTATAGTATCTAGCGCTGCGGTTTAGTTCGCTAACTGCAGGGCGACCTAATAGCGGCGGATAGCAGTGTTTAGCCTCGCTAGCTGCTATTTATTCTTTCTACTATTCTTTTTCGCTAGACTTAGATAACTCTAGCAAATAATATATTTTTAGTTATTATATTATAGCTATTTTTCAAATTTCCTTTATATTATAATTTATAATTAGTTGCTGCTTATTATGCGACTATTTACTAGTATATATCTAGTAATTATTAACCTTTATTACCTCGCGACCCTAAGTATAAAAGGGTCTCTTCTTTTGAGGTCTCTAACCTAGTGAAATTTCCTCTTATTTATGAATTTTTTAACTAGCTTCTTCTTCTCTTTTTAGTGCCTTTTCTATAACTTATTACTATATTATAGAGTCTAATTGTTCTTCTTCTCTCTCTTCACTTACTTTCCCCTTTTTGCTCCCTAAACCTCTACTAACTAATTGCTATAATATCTTATATTGCTTATATAGGCGCGATTCTTGCGAAGTACCTATATAAGCCTGAGAATCTCTTAGGTAATCTTACTAGTAATACTAATAGTAGCTGCCCTTACCTCAGATGCCTAACTAAGATATATCTTAATATTATTAACCTTTGCTATATATGCGGCGAGTACGCGCAGAAGTGCGTCTGCTGCAAGTATAATAAGAAGAAGTATTGCGCTATAAGTTACTAATTAGTTACTATCTATTTACTATATCCTAATTGCTTAATAGGTCCCTTAGGAGCTTTAGGGTGCTACTTAAATAACCTAGGGCATATTCTATTAGTTCTAGATCTAGGAGAGTAAGGGTATATTAACCCCTCTCTATTGTTTTTATATCCTCCGGGCGCTTGCTAATTATTTAGCAGTATAAAAGAAGATTAGTAAGCTTATTTATAATCCCACTACTAGCAGCAGCTTATAGAATATAGAGTAGTTATAGCTCTAGGAGCTTGCCTCTATTTATAAGTATCTTACTCTTAATATCCTAGTTTATATATACTACTATTCGCCTTCCTCATACTAATTATTCCCTACTAGCTACTTAGGTTAGAACCCTCTATAATAGTGCTAATATTCTTTAGTAACTAAATACTACTTAGCCGCCCTATATTCATAATAATGCCCCTACTATATATCTTGCTAATAAGATTAACTAACTAGTTGCTAACCTATTAATAGTTCTGGTCCTAATGCTTGCTCATGAGCGTAATATTAACTCTTTCCCTGCTTTTAGCGATAAGCTTTAGGGTCGCCTCGCTATATTTTTATTAAATAATGTCCCCTCCTGCTATATTGCTGTTGCTAGCGCCCGTCCCGTCTCTTATGCCTCCTACCTTTATACTCCTACTAAGAAGTATAGGCAGCTAGGCGGCAATAAGTTAGTAGATAAGAATAGAAGTAATAAGAAAGCTAAGAGCGCTATTACTATCTCTAATAGCTCTTCTAGTAATAAGTTAGGTAGTAGTCAGCTTACTAGTAGTAGTAGTAAAGTAGCTACTACTAGTAGTAGTAGCGCAAGTAGTGCTAGTAGTAGCTAGGGAGGTAATAGTAATAGTTTGCTAAGTAGTAGTTATAGTAGTTATAGTTCCCGTAGTCCTCATGGTTCCTATAGTCCTTATGCTCCTTATGCTCCTCATAGTAATCATACTCCTTATAGCGGTTATAGTAATAGTTGAATAATTATATAGGCAGTTAGTTCTTTTTCTTTTTCTTATGGGATAATACTCTTTTAGCTTCTTACTGCTATATTAATAATACTTCTCTACTAATTAAATTATTTTTATATTAAACTTCGCTTCTTATTACTATATCCTTTTGCCTAATTATTAGCGATATATTGCTATAACTTAGCTAATTATCCTACTTCCTATAGGTTTTCTTTACTTATTTATTAAACTTATAAATAGCCTCCTATACGTTCACTAAGTTTTCTATAGGCTCCTATATATTATACTCTATAGGCCACCCTACCTATTTCATAAGGTACTTCACCTCATCGCTAGACCCTTGCTGCGTAATAATCTCCTCTATCTCCCACTCCTCTAGCTTATCCTCAAGCTCTAGATATACTAGTAAGCCTTTACTATTACTTTAGTAATTATCCCATAGCTCTAGCAGGGCAATAGAGAAGATATTATATATTCTATAGTACTATTTAAGTAAGTAGACTCTATATACTTATTCACTAACTAGCTCTATAATAGTAACCTAAATAAACCTAAGCGCTAGTTTCTTCTTCTTAAACCTAAAGTTCTTTATTAATAGTCTAATAACCTATTCCCAATACTATATCTTCTCCTAATGCCGCGCGTTGTAGTACTTAGCTTAAGCCTCTATAGCTTGCTGCCAGTGCTCCTAGGCCCTTCGCTAAAGGGTTACAAGGTATTTAATATACTTGCGCACGCCTTATACTATAACATTATTCACTAGGAGTATATATTCTATATAATGCGGATAGTATCTATATAGAGCCTCTATTAGCGAATATTTAATAGTATTATAGCAACTATTATTATATGCGAACTTAGCCTCTAGTAGTTATACTACTTATTCTAATAGTGAGTTGCTAGTATATGCCTGTAGGTATTTCTCTAGTATCTAATACGTCCGCTTAGTCTGCCTATTAGTCCGAGGATAATATACTATAGAAAAGCGACGCTTTATTGCCCTTACGTGCGTGAACTCTTCCCAGAAATAACTAGTGAGGAGTTTATTTTAGTTACTAATAATACGCTCTAGAGTGCTAAAATAATATTTAACTTACTTATAGATAATCTACGCTAACTTAGTAGCTATTATCCGCTTTATTATTAGAATAAATATAGCAAACTTAGTTATCTAGTAAATAATAATGAGAATTGCGTTATATTCCCCACTTATATACTAATAGCTTAGTAGCAACCTAGTAATAAAGTCTAGGCTAATCTCCTGAAATAGATATACTGGGAAGGATAATAGCTAAACCTACTTAAAGATTAAAAGAAAAGCTAATAAGTAGCTTGATAAAATGCTATATACACCCTTAGGTATAGATCTTAAAATTAATAATAAAGTTTGTATTACTAGACTATAATAAGAACTTTAAGTATATAAGCTATAAGTAAGAATATAACCTAAAGAAGTTATATAGTAATAATGAATTAAGTTACTATAAGCTTATATCAAGAGATAATAAGATACTAGAGATAACTCTAAACAAATCCAGTACATTAATAATAAAACTAAGGAATACGTAGCAAAAGAACCTACGTGGAACTATAAGATATAGCCTTCTGAAGAATAATAAGATAAGCTCCACTACGCTAGAAGAGCTAAATAGAATAAATATTCTGCTATAATAACTAATGAATAACAACTAGACTCAGAAATAGAAAAATAAATTAAATAAACCTTATTTGAATTTAATAACACCTTATCTAAAGAAACTGGATTAGAACCAATTGATTACTTAAGGTACCTCCACAAGAAGGAGATCAACCCTTATTAGAATAACTAGGAGATTGCTTTTTATAGTATATCCAAACACAAAAAAAGAAACCTCTCATTAATAATATAGGTTAAAGGAGATCACGCCTATCTCAACCCTATATATAACTAATACTATTAGGTATTCTAGGCTTAGTTCCCTATAGACTACTATAATAAATACTAAGCTAATACGTATAAATATAACTTCTACTCCTAAAGATATAATAATAGACCTATCACGCAATACTACCTAGAGAACTAACTCTATATTAGGTCTTAGTCTAAATAGTAGATAATGATGTAGCACTATTTAAACTATATTATTACTGCCCTATAAGATATCTTAAGAACCCCTATATAGAATAGAACTAATATATTCATAATAAATGCTAAATCTACTTAGATGAAAAAGCTAAGGTATAGCGAGAATAACTCTAGAGTTAATAATTAAAAAACTAGACTTACCTACTAATATAGAACAATAATAAACAAAGATAACAAGATTCCTATATAGCGCAATAGCGCTAAAACCTCAACGATATAAGTATATATAAGTCTAGATATAACTTAATAGAAGATAAACTACTATAATAATTAATAGTAGAGCCTAGAGAAATTTCATTTTATTTAGAATAGTAAACTAATAATAGACAACCTAGAATAAAAAAAGTAGCTGAAGACTACTATAACCTCAATACTATTAAAGGAGAATAAGTCTAGTATAGCAGAGGATATATTAATATAGAGACTTCACAGAAGAAATGGCAGCTACGATTCGCGAAGAGCTGGTCGACGGAGCCAAATGCCCGAAACAGGGCTGCGGCTTCAACAATATCTCTGGCAGAGACACTTATGAAAAATGTGGCACTAGCCTTTCTCAAACCGTTTAAAGACTTATCTTAGTTAGTTATTATCTATCTCTTATTTAATCTGTGATTAATGAAGCTAGTAGCTATTATGGGCGCTAGAAGATAACCTCGATGGCATTAAGTGCGTACTGCGCATCATGCCTGTCCTTTAGCCTTCGACCACATAATCCACGCGTCAGCGACATCAGCAAATCCTTCATTACCCAGCTGTTGCTGGATGCGTCGCCTCCAATCATTCTTTGAGTCATCGTCTCGGCCAGGGAGATTCAGGCCCATTGATACACGAAATTTCGTTCTTATCCACTCCTTCGGAACATAGCCAGCTGTTTCCCAATCAATAATACAAATTCGTCCATTCGCTTGATTGATAATCACGTTTCCGGGGCCCATATCGCAGTGAAAAAACCGGAAAACGGAGCAGTCCATTCCCATCGCTTTGCAATTCTCCAGAAGGGACTCAGGGCTGGTCTTCGTTCGGTTTCCACCTGTAAGACGTTCCTCAGGAAGGTGAAGACCATCAACACCACTAATCATACTGCCCTCCCATGAAGCCAGCTCCTTGCATACATCAATCACCATACCAACATAGCGATCTTTCGTGTTTTCGTCCATATGCCACCAGGCCTCTGCAATGGTCTCTCCAACCATGCGGCTTTGAAAAACGAAGTACCGGCCGTCGCGTTCGTGGTGATAGATCACAGTCGGTATCTCGAATGTCGCAGGTCTTTTTGACTGAACGAATCTGAGAGTGGTATGCTCTCTCGTGGCGTTATGGTTTTCTACAGTTTTAACCTTACAGTACGCCTCACCAATTCTCCAGACAGCTGAATTTTGACCGATATGGTGGACAAGTTGGATGTCATCTACATTGGATATCGCTTGACCCTGAGGCGCTGGGGCATTTGGTTCAGAAATGGTGAAGAATTGACCATGACCGTCGCTCCACGATAAGGCTGATGGTGAGATTTCTCGCCTCAGCAAAATTTTCTTCCCAATAACCCAGGTATTAGCATTCACTTGCTGAAAGGAATCGATAATAGAATCTGTCGACATGATGGCGATGAGGAAGTGATTGAGTGAGACAAGAAGACAAAAATTGTTTCCAGCGATTGATCGACGGTTTTTGTCCTGCATGCTACCTGACTCTTTAGTCAGCAGCTGTGGTAGAGGGGCTGACTGCGCACACAGTTTCACCATCGCTACCGCCGTCGCCAACCACCATGCCTCCATCCAATGGCGTGTGAGGGCGTAGCACGTCACCGCTGTCAGGCCACCGCATCCCGTGCTCAAGTCCTCGATTCCTTAGTGAATGCCTCGACCATTTGACGGAGCTTTCACGGGAAACTACTCTGGACCACGTGTGGCGGGGATGGCATGCACCTCGAGCAAGGCGACAAGCAATGGTCAGGAGGGGTTACGTTCCATCATCCGGCGGCTATCCGCCCCCACTAAGCTCGCAGGCCACAGTGCAGTCTTCGAGGAGGTTCCCGCCGGTCGGTCGGCTGGGCGTATCGCCGTCGTGACCAAAGCCATGCAACTCTCACGATATAACCACCGTGACGGCAAGACCAGCGGAGGCCGATTTTCCAGGCGAGGTGTTGCGATTCAACTAATTCAAAAAGGGCAGCTGAGGCGAACGGCGACGTATCCGGCGCTACACTATGAACAACGAAAATGGCCTTTCGCAATCTGCCAAACCCCGCGACCTCGTATCGCCCGGCGCTATCGTCTCGCGGTCTTTGGCGACGACGTGCGCGTCAACACCCCAAAGGACTTGTGATACTACCTCCAACCGGACGCCGGATGCGCTCGACGCGGCAAACGAATCCTTCGGCACTCAGCAGCAACCGCGTACTCCTCCATTCTCATCTCACTCACGCAGCCGCGACATCTCTGTAGAACTTGGAGTTGACAGGTAGTTGAGACATGATGACCATCAGTCCGGCCATGCATCCAGCCCCAGCAACGTCTGTTTGAGCGTGTCAGACGACGCCTGCGGATATGGGTCATTATTCACCGGAGAGTTGGGCCCAGTGCCAATCAATCCTGTGCGGTTCTTGGGCTTCTCGAGGCGCTATACAGATTTGTGGTCCTCGAAAGCGGTGTTGGACATGAATCCAGAGTAGATAACGTGTGGAGTAATTCTAAGACTCGACTAATGGGAATCGGGTGACTGCATACTCGGAGGCTTTGTGAAGCATCCTATAAAGACACATAAAGTCCCAAGATGGCAGTCAATACGCCCGACAAGCTCAGCCCGACACCGCTCAGTCCAGCTGTTCAGGGGCATACATGCTCACCCCTGTTTTTTCGTCCTCATGCACCCATCTCTGTTTACTCTGGTCCCAGCGCCAGAACCCGTGAGCCGCGTCTGCGCCAAAGTCTGCTTCGGCTTTCTTGGCCAGGAGATGCAAGGCGCCATCGAAGTCGTCTCCCATGCCTTGGTCAGTGGTACCATACGATTAGTCTTCAAGACTTCTCGGCGCCTTTGAATCCGCCTCCGCACCCGTGGTCGTGCTACCGGGACTCGTAGGGTTCTCCGGTGGCAACGTACTGTCATCCCTCGAAGACGTATCATGAGGCCTCCCGGCAACGCCCCGGTCAACATTGTCCAGCTCCCTGACCGAAAGGTTGTCTTCGCAATCGGTCGCGGCCTTCCCCGAGCCGGTTGCAGGCGGCAACTCGTCGCCTTGACATGAAGCCCCGAAATTGCCAGTCATGTCGGCCAAGTTCGACAAGTTCCTTGCTGTCAACGGGAGAAGGCCGTCTGCTTGATTCATCGGATGATTGTTAAGAGATGTGACTGGCATTTTGTCTAACAAGTCACCTGTAAACGCGGTCGAGCCTTGCGCTGCTGTGGGCAGACCTACCGTGACACATTGTGACTTTGGTCCGCAACATATATGTCCAAGGAGACCTTACTGGAACGCAAATCGGTGCGTGCTGTGTGTTTGATCCTCGGCGATGATAAGAACTTTTTCTGCTCCAGTCATGCCTTGATATATCGCCGACGAGACACGAAGTCGGGAGTGCCGTGGAATGCCCAACTAACAAAAGCCACGAGAAGGCCGCCAGTCTGACAGGCTCCCAGAATGAAGTGTATCTCGCAAACATTGGAATGGAATGGAATTTCGACGGCATTTGAGGCAGTGCAGTCGCTTGTGTCTTGACAGTTCAGCGTGGGCGGAGTCACCAGCTGGCTCTCCAGCAAATTTCATCTCATGATCAACCCGAAGTTTCATGGAATTCACGTGTAATCTACGAGATACCAGCTTTTGAATACCCAAGTTCAACTAAGTATTTGAAACCTGTGCTGTGCGGGACTCTGCGACTACTGTTCCGCCTTGTTCTGTAAACAGGCCAGCGTCCCACCTTGGACCACTGAATGCTGCTTCGAAATCTTGAATGCTCTTGAGGTCAGGCGCAGTATGCTTGAAACACATGACAGCCTTGGCACAAGGAGGGATAAGCTTGTAATACTTCCCTATTAAACAGCAATATAAAGCATATAATTGCAATAGTAAAGAGTAGAAGTAGAATTTGAGTTTAACTTCTGAATGCGACCTAATATAGTGTTAGCACTATGGGAAAAACAGGAAGCATAATTAATAGGTTCCTAACCTAGGACCAACAACCTACTTATATTAGGTCTTAAGAATAAGACCTTTAGAGAGGAGACCTAATATTATAACATATTATATAAGAGTAATAACTAACTAACTAGCTAGATAATAGATAGCTAGGATAGGATAATTATATTATAGAATCACAGGAATACTAGGAACTCCTATAGAATAGAAGAACTATAGTATAAGTTATGTAATAATAAGATAAGAAGTAATTAGTAGAGTATAGGAGTAAGCGCTTAGTAATTAGTTAGTTTTACTAATTGATTATAATTACTAATATATAAAGATAATTACTTAATAGCGGGACCAAAGGAAACTATTTAGGACTTATATATAGTATAGACTTAGAACTCCTAAGGACAGACTTCTATAGCTCTTTAGTAATCAACTTCGTAATTACTCTAAGAGGTACTCTTAGCTTTATCTTATACTGTGACCCCCTTGTGAGGACTATAACTAATTACTATACTCCTTAAACCCTAAGATTCATTCAGCAATATAGCCTAGCTTAACCCTACTATCAACCTAGCGTTATCCCTCAGCTTCTGTTAGCAGAACCCTACTATGAGATAGCTGACTATAACAGAAGGCTAGGGTAGTTATTTTCTTTAAGTTCCAGCTAGAGGATATAATAGAATATTAGATCGGGTAGAATAAATATAGGTACTCTATATATAATAATAATTATTAACTAAAACTTAAAGATATACTATAAGGAGATTAATTTTAGTAATAAAAGGCTTCTACTTATATTAAGTTAGTAGCTTTAGTTAGGCATACTTACCTCTATATTTATATTGCGCTAAAGGATTGCTATAAAATATAGAAAGTAAAGAGATATTAATTATAGAAACTAAGGAATACTCCCGATCTATATAGTTAGCTTGGGAGGTATATGCACTGAATATTGAGTTTAATTAAAAGCGATGTGTCTCAAAGTAGTATATTACATAGGCATAATAATTCTTTTTTGCTTGTGGGAATTTCAAGCTTATTATACCTCAGCGCGCACTTATCTATTCTACTAGAAAATGGGATGAAAATGAAATTATTACTATATAATAGGTTATACTACTTATTCCTAGTTTAATTTTAAGATTTTGAAAGCTATATATCCTTCAACCTTTATATTGTTTTTTATATAATAGTAAAATAAAGTATATGGTCTGCACCGCACCAAAGATAGTACGCACAAATCAGAGTATATAGGTTATTGAGTTATGCCTAAATAGGTAAAATAGTAAAACAGAAAAGCAAAACACAGGAAGACAGGAAGATAGGGAGACAGGAAGACAGGAAGACAGGAAGACAGGAGAACAGGAGAACAGGAGAACAGGAAAGCAGGAAAATAGGAGACCTCAGGGAACTGCCCTGCAATCTGCTATAATATAGAAGTAACCTCTTAATTTGCGTTATAAATCTTGATATCTTCTTCTAATAAAGACTTACTCTACTATAGTAGCCTAGAGTTATAAATTATTTGCCTATTTGTATTAGTTAGCTACTTGCTATTGGGGGTTTCTTAAGTGATGGCTCTATTGTTTTTATTAACTAATCTTATATACTCTAAAGGATATCCCGGGCTAGTTTTGCTATCTTCTCTTTGCTATAATAGCTTACTATTAAAGAATAGTTATCCCTTAGGACTAAAATGGCCACTATAGAGATTAGGCAGCTATAATACTATAATTGCTAGATATCTTATATAATAAAATAGTATAAGACTTATTAGATAGATTCTGAGGAATAAGCAGTATCCTTCTCTATATGTGAAGATATCTAGTAGTTAACCGGGCAGTTTATATCTAATAATCTACTTTCCTTAGTTGCGTGAAATCATAAGAAGAGGAAAGCATTCATATTAAAGCAGAATATGTAAGGATAGCTATACTTAATTATATAGCTATAATACTATTAGTATATTAGATTCTTAAATGAGTATAAAGCTCTAGGGAAAGGGTATAGAAACTAACCCTTGAAGTTCTTAGCTAAGTGCTACTTAGTTTCTATTACTCTTAATCTTTTTTTCCTACTACAAATTCGGTTTTAAGATATTTCTCTTAAAGTCTCTAATAAAGGCTATATGCTTTAAGTTGCCTCTAGGATTAGAGATATCCTTTTAGTAGTAGATAAGGTTAATAAATTTACTACTATATCTATGAGGGGGCCCTATTTAAGACTAGTTAAAGACCTGAGGGTACTCTATAAGCTTTAATAGGACTACTACTGAAATCTCCTAGTTAAAGTAGTTAGCTCTATCTTATTTAACTTCTAGTATCTATATAGCTTGCGCATTTAGTTTCCTTATTTCTAACTTAAGTTAGAGATAATTATTATTAAAAGGATCTAGCAAAGCGTCCCAGCTTAAACCCATATAGTGGCTATTATTATATTATATATGCACTTTGAGTTATAAGTTTGGGATTGCTTCAATACTAATAAATTTATTAGCTTCTAAACAGAATTTAGTTCTGAAATTTACAAGCTCATTTTCAGGGAGTTCTAATAAGAGATCTGAGGCTATAGCTAAGCGTGTTGGCGTGGGTTTAGTTAAAGCAGGCGAATTTGAAAGAGAAACAAAGAAGGGATAATAGTATTAAAGAACTAGTAAGAGGTAAGGAGGATAATTATACGAGGGTTATACGCTCGCCTTTATAGATAACGCAATTAACTGAGCGGAGCGACACCTAAATATATATGCTGCTTCTCAAATTCTCAGGTACCCCTCATACTTACTAGATAATTGCTAGTAAAGAGATACCTCTGTATTACTAGCCGAAGATATGGCCCTATTGAACTTATTAATAAGTAATAGGTGTGGCTTTCTCCTACTTTCCTACATTCCTACTTTTCTACTTTTTTTTAGGTAGTAGCATACATACGCTAAGGTTGCAAATCAGCCCTTATAGTGCTATACCTACGAGGTTAGACACTAAACTAATTTGCAACCTATATCTATCTTATATATTAACTATTTCCCTATTTTATAACGCCTATTATTACTCTAAGCTTTAAGAAGAATAGTCCCAATATTATAACTAAACATAGACTTATAACTAGAGTTAAAAGAATTCCGCTTAGACCCTAGAGAGGAAATTAAGAAAGCTATTACTAAGAAGGTATACCTATTTAGTATAGTCTAAGTAGAATTAATATTACTAAAACTCTTATAGCTCCTTATAGAAAAGATTAAGTTATATAAGCAATTAATTTGGGATATTTAATAGGATAAATAAGGGGGGCCTATACTATAGGAGTCTGTATCTATAATTATAGTAAATATAACTAATCTAAAAGAATATACCTAAATCTTTAATAGTAACTTATAAGTTATTATAGTAGAGGGAGAGAAGAACTAGAGTAAGTTTATAATTATAATCTAGCAGCTAGAGTAGCAGTACTTCTATTTTAGGGAGGAAAGCTATAAAATCTATTATATTTAGAAATACTAGCTTAAGCCCTAATCTAGCTCTATTAGGTATCTTAATATATCTCCCAGATTAATACTAAATATAATAAAGAGTACTAAATTACTATTAAGCACTATAAGTCTTATATATAGAGTAGATTCCCTTATAAAAGCTAAAAACTATATTGTGCTCTTGAATAATAGATTATAAACCTTTCCCCTAAGCCTGCTATTATACTGCTGTATTGCTACTTGAGGGGTAGATTCTAAGGGGGTTATGGGTGGGGCGGAATCAGTTAGGTTATTAGCGCCTATAATACCTAAATTAGGGTATCCTAGTATTTCATGCCTGATTTGCGGTGCTTTTCTTTTATTATTAGCTATTCCCGGATCGTCTTATTTATATTTTGTGCAGCCTTAGCCCTAGCTAGTAGAAGGGTTTATAGAGACTGTAGCAGTATTTAGAGCTAACCCCCTTAAGAGTTCTATACTAACTATTTAGCTTAAGCAGAAAAGGTAAATCCTTTTTAAACTCTTTAATAACCCCCCTAAATTAGTTAGAAATACTATTAAGAGGTTCTCTAATATCCTTTTAAAGCTAGGCAATAAAATCACTAGTCTATAGTATAGTATAAATTATTATATAGGCGAAAGCAAAAGAACGTAATATAAATATATTAATTCTAAGATAGTTATGGACTTTTGTGAGAACCTCTCGCGCACCGTTTTGCTTTAACCTCTTTGTTTTATTATTTACCTTTAATTTTGCTAATTTAATTAGCGAACTAGAATTATTATTCTAGAATAGATTAATCGCAGCCTCCTAGTTCTTCCTATGCTTCGTAGTTAGTAGTATATCCCCCGCAAAATATATAATTAGTTTTTATAGGGACTTGATATAACTATCTATAGCATAGGGGTTAGAAGTTGCGAGGTGCAGGGGCGAAAGGCAGAAAGAGAGAAAGTGGGAAAATAGGAAACTAGGAAAATAAGAAAGCAAGAAAGTAAGGAAAAGGAGACGAGGGAGAAAGACATAACAGAACTAAGGCGAAAGTGAGGCTACTAATTACCTGCAGCTATTATTGGCTATTCCTCTGAGCATACATCATAGCACAAAGGTGGCAGCTAGCTAGCCGACTTTCAACCCACTCATGCATAACCTCCATGCGACCACTATCACAGGTAATCACATATCAGTGCGATTCCATATCACTGCAGTAGAGCGATGAGTAGCCGCCTAGGTTACTATTAAACATCTTATTGCAGCCAGCATTAAGTTCTCCAGCAACTAGTCACAGATTCAACCCTCATGCAGGGACGATGGCGCAACTTAGAGCGTCTATAGTAGGCCTTTCAGGAGGGGGCGGGCAGGGAAGTTCCAAGAGGCACCTAGGCATAGTCTGTATCACAGATAAGCACAACAATCAGTCCAGAACAACATTAATATAGACCTAAACTACTTACTATATAGAACACTTATCGATAGCACCACCTTTATCGCATATTCAAGGAATTAAAATAAAGAAGAGTAGTAGTCTTTCTCCTGCAGAGTTGTTTTTTTTTTCTCAAAAAATAAAACATAATACTCATATTTTCTCTAATCCCATGCTTATATCATATACAGGCAGCTATTACAACAGACTTTTTAACTCTTTTCTAATATTTCTTATAGCGTAGGAATTTCAAAAGTTATAATTACTAGCAGCTCTTACTAGCAAGAAGTTAACATGTACAAGAGAGTTGTAAACTTAAATAGATACGCTCTTATATATCAATACAATTCAAAACTAAAACAAAATTAAGCAACTGCTAAATAATAATAAAAATCTATAACGTATTATAGGAATTAGATAGAGGTTATTCCTCAATTAGTCGCTCTAACCCTAAGAATTGCACTATCTCAGTACTCTAACCTTTCTAATATTAATTAACTATCCTTTCACATCAGCCAAAGCCTTAAATAGATAGCCTCTATTTATAAGGAGAAATAACAGAATATTAGTAGGACTATATTTTAACTCCAGCTTAACGCTTATAAATTTAGCTACTAGCTACAGCACATCCGCATTTTTCCTATCTCAAGTCTCTATATCAGGCACCTCCTCTTTAGAATATTTAAAAACAGTATAGAATGGCTTTTAAATAACCTCAGCATCAGCAAATTCAAACTTAATTTTCTTATTAGTACAGCTAGGCTATATTAGAGCATTATCTAAGTGCTTAATATAGTTCATTATCATAATAAGGACGCGTCCATCCTATAAGACTACGCTATTAAGGATGTTAAGTAGCCTAGATAATAAAAGAGTTCTAAGGGGTTTTAATAAGCCTCATATTATATCTAAGCTTAAATTAAACTAATTATTATTAGTATACTAAACTCATACTATGCTAGCTATATTAATATCCTTAAGCAGAATAATATAGCGCTAGGGAAGCTTAGTAAATAAGGCGCTAAGCTGCAAATCATTAATACTAGTAAGACTAATAATATGGATATTAAAACTAAATTAACTAGCAATATATATATTAAAGCTTAACTTTCTAGTCCCCAGGTAATTATATAGTAAATAGCCTCTCTAGTATAGCAGTCCCTAACTAGTATACTAAGACTAAACACTAGAGTCAAAAAAGAATTAAATATTATTTAGAAGTATTTATTTTAACTCTTTCTTTATTATAATAGTCCTAATTAGCCTAATATTGCATATAATAGTCCTTTTCTATCTGTTATTATAGTATTCAAAAATTGAGGTTTTATTCTCTGAGATTCTGAGGTATTCGGAGCGGCATTCATCTATAAGATCTCATAGAATTTAAGAAGAATAGCTAACACAAGAAATCATTATCATCTTGCGCGGGAAAAAAGCTATGTTATTTTGTAAGTATTGTAGGAAGAGGAGATACCCTTTATACTAAAATAATATCCTATTTCTCTAAGAGGTAAATCGTAGGGGTTTCTTAGCTATAGTGTTGCTGATGAATTATAATAGGACTAGCTCTCTTCTGCTATCCACACTAGCGAGGGATAAATAAGCGTTCTTAGTGAAATCCTTAGAGGTAACCTAGTATTTAAGTATATTATACGCCTCATTTGGATCCTGGACGTCGATTTTTAAAGCTAATTAATATTAAGATGGCACTGAGGCTTTAAAAAGTGAGGACCACTAACTTAAATAATTATCTACAAAGCCTCCCACGGTGTTACAAAGAAACTTGCCACCAAGTATCATCATTCCGCAGACGCATAATAAGACGGCATAGCTATCAAGGTTGCTGTTAAAAAGCTGATTTAAAGCCACAGTGACGCTAGTGAAGCTAGGGAAGAAGATATCCATTACGGAGACAGTAGGCAAATTCGAGGTAGGCATAGTAGTAGTAAAAAAAGGCTTTACAATTTATAGCTAGCTATAATTAAAATATAAATAGTTAAAGTTAAGTGCTGATTTGTCGGTTGATTTCGAGAGTACACAGTAGAGATGAAAACTAGGTATGCCTATAACTAATATACCACTAAGAGGAGACGAGGCATAATAGGAGCTTTATAGCCCTCGCCTTGCTATCAGCTCTATGAGGACTGGGCATGAAAGACATCCTACCAGCCACTCCGCAATCATATTTCGTCACAAACGCTTACCGAAGCCAGTCAGGGATACTGTAGTGCTGGTGCGAAGGATCTCACAAGGACTTACATATACAAGTTTCTTACGTAGCAGTCAGTAGCTGCTTATTGCTCATCTCTGAGTACCCATCCCTATAAACTTATAGCACTTTACTGCTTCTCTGCTACTTGCAAAGTGCCTGAAGATGTGCACTATGCACTAAAGTACTTCAAAGTAGGCATCAAGCACCTCGAGCTTAACTACTGTTATTGTTGGAGGGTCACATTTGAGCCGATGGCACTGTTCAGGGGATCTGTTTTGCCAGCCGGAAGGATATCGCATTGACGCCAGCGGAGGGTGGAGTGTAGATGTTAGGATTTTATACACGCAGATGGCCAGTCATTTCCCTTGACTTGCAACGCAGCATATTGCATAGCCCGAGACACTCTTGTATCATCTCTGCGGAGGCGGAAGCTCACCCCGAGCATGCCCATCTTTGTACGGCAGATGCCTAGTATCTGGCCTTGTGAGTATGCCAGGCGAACGATCGCCGCATGGGCAGGACGAGCGGCGCAGAGCTATGGACAAGCTGAACGCGTGAGCGGAAGACTCCAAGACGACGCTACAGTCCGTTCGGGATGGTGAAGGGCAGCCACCGAAGAGCTCGCCGGGATACAGCCAAAGGCCTATGAGGATGTCGACAGGTTGAAGAGGTGAGGACATGCAAAGGACCGGCATACAGTGGTTCAAGTCACCAAGGACCCGTATAAATAATCTATACTATCGGATAACGACTTGAGGCGGAAGATGCTGGGTATACCCACGCCTACAGAAAGGCGGACCCGCAGAGGGAACGTCCAGAGCTAGGGCGTTCCGAGTAGCCAAGTAACCCGACGCAGTGAGCGACTGCTAGCGCTTCAGTCGCGGGGTGGTGGTGAAGGGGGGCGCAAGAATGGACACAGGCCGCACTGCACGCAGAAATGCTTGCTCGGACTCGTCAGAGGCGGCGTCCTCGACCCAGGATGCCCGAATATCTTCCTTCACGGCAGGAAGCCGAGTGACTACCGCCGCAGCCACCACAGTGGCCGCGCAGAAACTCGTCATCCAACCAACCACACTAAATGCGTGAAGCTTCTCCGACAGCGTCTGCTTCCCTGTGTTTCCTGGGGCAATTGACCTTCGGCCGCTGAACAGAACCTATTACTACGACCACCGAGTCTACGTGGTGCACATGACATTTCTGTCGTGGGGAGGGAATGATCTTTTTGCAACAGAGAATGTAGATGGTGGAGGCGGGCATCTGGAAGAGATGACGATGCAGTCGTTGCGCGCGATTCATTGGCAGGGTGTTAAGCACAACGACATGCGAAACTTCATAGTGGTAATTGTACTCAGCTCCTCAGTTTGGAATGCTCGTAGAGTTAGCAAGTTAGACGGAGTTTTCATTGGTGTCTGGTGGCCATGATTTGTTCGTGCATTTGACCGAAAATGTTGCTCTTAGCCTCTAGCTTGACGAAGTCATCAATGTATGCATGATCAAGCTCGTACTGTGTTGCACACCCAACGCAGTTGATTGCCCGTGGTTGTTACAGGAGAGGGCGGTGATGCCGCTGAACGGGATGATTGCGTCAGACGATATCAAGTGTGGGCCGGGAGGAAAAAATGATTGCACCGCTTCACAAGATGGAAGGTGGGGCGGCAGAATGCAGACCAAAACGGCAGAAAGTTTTGCAAGCCGGGCAGAAAATTTAAGGGGAACCTGGGATAGAGACGGCAGAAAGATGGTGTATGAGTGGTCTAGCAGAAAGCAAAGGTGGAGCGGCAGAATAATTGAAAGCTGTCACGGGCTGGAGCCCGGCCGAGATCTCCGGCTTTGCCGGGGCGGTCACCGAGATCCAGCTCCACCGGGCCCATCATCCTGCCGTAGCGCACCGCCTGGCCCCGGTATGCGTCACCGCTGCCAGGCGCCACTCCTATGAAGTCCTTCTTCCTCCAGCTTAGAACGGCACCTCTACGTTGAACAAGCCTAGGGGCCAGCCCCTTGCAAAAGCTTACTAATAAGTAGCGGAAAGACATGGAACTATTGTGAGTCTTTGTACGTTCATAGAGACGGCAGCAAATGCGTCTCGAAAGATGGAGGACCCATTCTCCTGTCAGAAAGCCTGGTTAGGTAAACAGGAAGCCAGCCACAGACTTCCGCTGTATCGGTGGCACTGGTCCCTTGGGATTACCCCTCTCTAGTGTTACGGCCCAACCAGTTGGGGTGCCCCGCCGGCACCCGGCGTAACTAGGTATAGTGCACAACAGGGGATGATGACACCAGAGGTGTCATTACCGAAGCTTTTGCTTCGTGCCACAGTTGGTTGCCCTGACCCGCTCGTAACATCTGGTAGCCCCTCTAGTAGACCTTCAAAAGACGCCGAAATCGAGGGTCGGCTGGCAAGAAGGGAAGAAGAACAATACACATCACTTTTCTGGTCCTATGGCTTAGTGCACGATTCGACAGTTCGAGGCGTACATGACGGGAATAACTGTGGAAACGATTCCGAAAGGGTCAGGCAGGTGGGGCGGCAGAATTCAGATTGGCCTCGTTCATGAATCAATCTCCTTCGCTGGATGCGATATGTATGCATATCGTCTACGATATCGTCTACTTTCTATGCTGGAGATAACTGGGTGATTTACAAACCGATCCGTCCTCGTGAGCTTTGTTGGGTACATATGAAATGCGCCAGCCTTTGTGCAACCCTCATTCAGATCCTTGCTCGGCCATCCTCCTCTGCCGGACTTTCTTCGCCCGTCTCTGCGTGGTCTGTTCCGTTGTTCTTAGTGAGATATTGTGTTTGGCCTTGACATGGTTTCTGAACATATCCAACGAATCCATCTTTTGGTATTCTGGCTTATCTCGGCAATGAGGGTGATTGCATCGTATGACCCCCCCAAGCTGGATAGTACGCTCTCGTTCTTTAAGATGCTGGTCGTCGAAGTGGTCATTCCGCACTGTCGGCCAGCAGTACTTGAAGGTTCGCTCCTCCATCGTAAGTCTTTCATCGCCGACACAATCGGGACACTGATTCCGGTCCAGAATGGGGGTGGGAACGAGCTTGGCATCAGGTTGCTGGTAAGTATGAAGCTGAGGTTGGTGACCTGTGCGTTGGCGATTTTGTCTGCGCGTCTCCCTTTTGCCGAATAGTCTGACCATCAGGTCAATAGCTTCTATCCAGAGCTCGGTAAAGTCGTCGTACGTCCAATCGCTTGGTTGGTGGCAGAGAATCTGGGCCAGTCTGGCACGCTCAGGGATTGACAAGTCGATGGCCGGTTCGGCGTACTCCTCGTCTTCATCGCCACGTGCGTGCCTCTCAATGTCCCAAGTAGGACGGTTGTAGAAATGATAACGGCGATATGCCTCGGCAACCTTCTTCTTACGCTGATCCTGCTTGGTGCGGATTATTTCCGTCAGCTGCCGAATCTTCGGCTCTTGTGGCATGCCGTGCACGCGATGCTGACCACCCTTCAATGCTTGTCGTTGCTGCTCCAATTCCAAAATTTGAGGATCGTCTGGTAGATGGTCCCAAACTTCTTGAGGGACCATGTCTTTCGTTGCGCGAGGATCCCGTGTTAGGCTCACATGGGCGAACACTTTGTACAACTGCTGTTCAGTCTTTTCTCCGAGGAAAGTATTCTGCAGGTCGAAATTGACGTTCTCGTTGAGATAAGCGCCATGAAAGGTGGCGAATTTGGGATCGTGGCGCATCAAAGGCCTGATCTCGAAGTGCCAGGGCGATCACAGTGCTGACGGCACAGAAAATGAGCTTCTTCGCGGATGTGAAGAAAAACATGGTACTTCGCACTGTTAGCATGCGGATTGCGCAAGGGAAGATAAAAGAAAAAGGGGAGGGGGGAAATGGTGAGAACCGCAAGACACGAATGGAGCGCAATGACCCCAGTGTGTACACTCACGGTTTAGGTTTATTGTCAGCGCCTTTGTGGTGGATGAATTTGATCGCCATCGCCGGTATAGCCCGTCCAGTCGCAGAATGACGCACAATCATCATGTGTATGTCCTCGTAACACAAGGCCTTGGGGCGTCCTCGACCAACAGTCTCCTGCAGCAGAAGCTTAGTGAGCGGAGAAGAACTTCCGTCCTGCGCCATGTTGTTGCTGTCGTCGTGCGCCGCGTCTTTCTCGTCCGTAGACTCCCGTCTTTCAGCATGCACGATTTCGGCAGGCCGTGCGCCGGTGTAGCAGAGGAGCTGGTAGCAGCAAGCCAACTGAATGCGCTGTCCCTCTGACCGGAAAATACCGACGTCATAAGCGATGTTGAACATCAAAATCGCATGCAGACTATCAGCGGCAAGGACTGGCTTGCCGTTGGTATTCGGTGCTCGTAGCTCAAAACGGGGTATAAGAACTCGGTGGTGAAACTAGCCAGGGCCATATCAGTCGTGTTGTGGGAAATGGCAAACTACACAAGGTGGGCAAGATACCTTGTAAAGCTCTTTCATGTCGTTCCGATTCATGTAAGAACCGGCAACGCACGTGTACAGTTGTTGGAATTGGCGAATGTATACCTGGGTAGTGCCCCATGACTTGATCGCGCCCGCAGACCATTCGCATACTCGAAAAAAAAAGGTCATCGTCGTCTCTCGGGTCACGGACTTTAGAGCCGCTCGCCAATCGTCCCACTGTTGCTCTTCGCAGTACCTGCTCGTGTCAGAGATCAGCAGTGGCGTACCGTCGTAGGCTTTCAGTGGCTTACCGTTTCCATTTTTTTGCGTACGACCGAGATATTGATCTTGGACTCATCTGCCAGTTTCGGCTGGATGAAGCGGACTGTTTCAAGCTCCTTCCGAAGAGCATCGTGTTCGTCGGCAGACAAAGGCACTGGGCGCTGCCTCTGCCGATCCTGTGCTTCTTGTTGAGTGAATTGCTTGATGAACCCCACGCCAAGCTCGAGGTTTCCGGTTGCAGGGGCAGAAGCTATCGGGAGCCGTATGTTTTGGGCGAGAAACGTTTTGTCGAGGAATTGAAAAAGGAGGGCCGACAACTGTGCGGAACGGCAAACGTGTTCGGCAGACTTGTTGCCTCAATTTATACCGGGCATGAGCCGGTTTGGAATACAAGGACAAAGCCATTATCAGAAGCGAGGTTAGGCGCCGAGTGCCATACAAGCAAGATTGCTGGGGATAACAGAATCACGACCCAGGGCGACGAAGGGACCCAAAATGAGAGGAAGCAAACATCTGGCTAAAGTGGCCCCGTGACTTTCGTACGAGGGATGCAGTGGGGCTGGGTTGGCAGCAGCAATGTATTTAGTACCTATCTTGAGCACCTCAGCACCGGTTTGCCCTCACTGCGGATGCCACCAAAAACGGCGGCACTTTCCACCAAATCCGACGGCACAAGCAGCGACTTTTGTGTTTAGAAAGTAAAAATAAGTATAAATTATATAAGAGTTTAGATCTTATAGTAGCTTTATTTTGAGATCTAAGGTAATATATTAAGCTAAGGAGATCTATATTATATCAACGATATATATATATATATAGCCTAGATATTCCAGTGCTTATATTTATACCTATATAATATAGCCTAGATGTTCTAGTGCTTATATTTACACCTAAATATATGCGATACTAATATTAGTTGCGTATTATTTCTTTTCTTTTTATATTTATACGCTTATGTATTATTTTAGCTATGTATGTATATATATTAATATATCGAATTATTTATTATGATCGCTGGCTATACTATTGCTGAACATAAGACAAGCAGGCACTTCCTTTTCAGAAGAAGACTAAAAGGCCTTCGAAATGGGAAGGAAAGAATGCAATGGGAGGGCAGGCACCTGCTTATGCTCAGAAATAAGCTTCCTACCCCCCGGCCTCATCTGTACGTCCTCATCTTGTCCCCTTGTCTTCTCTGCTGCTGCTGCTCTTCCTCAGCCTCAGCCTTCATCGCATCCAAACCGGTTCGTCGACGCTACTGCGGAACCCAGCCATTCCCTTCTCTTTTAGCTCGTCCATTGAGATTGTCGTGCCTGTTTTTAAAAACGCCCTCGGCGCCTCTTTGGTCGTCTGAGCTGCCGAGGAACTGTTTCCCTGTATTGCTCGCACTCTGCGCGACGATCGATCGATATTCCTGCCACGAGACCTGAACCTCGACAAGATATTCCCTTCACATCTGGTATCTGAAATACCCCAAGTCTCAGATCGCATGGAACAGTCCGGTAGAAACTGCGATTCCAGTCCTGCGCTGTCTCTGATTCATAATCTCTCAACCCGCTCTGAACGAGCCTCCCTCGACATCAGCTTAATTCGAACACCATAATGGCTCCTTCAAGGAGGAAGTCCGCGACCCTCTTGAGCCTTCTGCTCCTCGCGACGCCAATTCCCGCCAAATACTCAAACGACTTCAGCTACTACCCCAGCGCAGCACAGCCATGCTTGTACTCCGCCTCCGACAGCAGTCAATGCGATGGCGACACTGTCGCCGAGATGAATAAGTGCCTTTGTAGCGATTCCAAGGGCAAGTTCGTCACCAACACGGCAAACTGTCTGGGGAAAGATGCGAAGAGCTCGGCATCGGAGGTGTACAGTGATTTGAAGACATCCTGTGCCAACTCGAACACACCGTTGTCAATGAGCGAGGTCGATTACAACAAGCTCGTCGCTGCCGGCGCTGCGGCCACCTCCCTTTCAGTAACACCGACCGCAACATCCACTTCAAACACCGTGAAGCCGACGACTCTCGTCATCACCACCACCGGCGGTGCCACTGTCACGGTCACCTCAACAACCAGTCCGACGCAGTCCAACCCCTCCGAAGCAACCACCGGCTTGTCTACGACTGCAAAGATTGGCATAGGTGTGGGTGGTGGGGCTGCAGCAGTCGCCATCGTCGGTGTCGTTGCCTTCGTCTGGCGCTTGCAGAAAAGCCGCGCTGCTCACGAAGAGGCACGACCAATGCTCGACGGCGGCGTTGGCGCGACAGGATATAACCCTCACAACAGCCCGTCCGCCAGCGCCGCTGCCTTTGGCGTGTACAATCCGCAAGAGTACAACGCGGATAATAAGACTTCGCCATGGAGACCAACGACGGATATCATGCATAGCCCGAGCCCCCGCGGGCAGACCTGGGCCACGGACTCATCTAAACCACCTTACGCGCCATACCCTCCTCCACCGCAGCAGCAACAACAACTACATGCTTGGGGCCACCATCCTCAGGCTGCATATCCTCTACCAGCACCAGCACCACAGCCCGGAGTTTTCGAGCTTGCATCAATACCTGTGCAAGCATCACACCCGGAGCCTCCGCCAGGTGTAGTTGAGATGCCTGCTACGGAGGTTGAGCCACAACCGTTACGATTTCCAACGATGAGATATGCATGAGGGCTTATTGAAGAATTAAATATAATATTACTGGGATTTAGACTACTTATGATACCTCGGGGCTGCATATTGCACGAATTGGGGATATAGGCATTGCGGATCTTGGTTGGGGATCTTTACATAAAAGGCGCAAAGGTCGACCTCATAAATACAAGCATTGATCATTCACCACTACGTTACTAGGGCATCTGCTTAATCTAACTTCATTCCCTATCTGCTATGATACTTAGATCTCGTGAATCGGTATTCACTTCTCCCCTCTGTTCGAGTTCGAGCCCGATTTCGAGCCACTGTTGTTAGTTCTGGAAGATCCGCCTCCGGACTTGTTACCTGAGGAGGAAGACCCTCCGTCGGACTGGTTCTTCCTGGCGGCCTCCGCGGCACGTTTGGCGAATGCTTGCTGCGAAGTGAAACATATCAACGAAGTGTCCCTTCAAGGCGGCGAACATACATAGACAAGGGGATCCGGGCTCTGGTGGTGTTACTTACGTCCTTGCCCTTGGCGATTCGCGCCGCGGCTTTTGCGTCCATTTTATCGGAAACCATTTCGAGATGTTGGCGGGGAAGTTGTAAGTTTTGGCTTGGATTTGAAGTGGCTTCTGAGTGTGAGTTGTCCTGCTTGCATGCTTGAGCTCGAGTGCGTAAACGTTTGACTGTGTTTGGATTGTTTTGCGGCTTGGATGTTGGCAGGATAACGGGGTTTTATAGACAACTGGAAAGGCCAATGGAGTGGATAAGAATGTTTGGAAGAACTGTGAATCAGTGCGATGGTCGAAGTTAAGCAGTGGAGGCTAATCACAGCAGAGCTTTTGAACACATTCACGATCCTAAAATAAAAGCGACGTGGACATCAAGAGCCGGGCTGTTGATAACTACCAGAAGCCTTTGTGTAAACTAACACACTGGAGGTTGAATCTTGCGATATTCGGACCATATCCATGGCGGCGAAGGCTCACTCAACCAGTCTCTAATATCTTGATTCTTCCCAGCAACGATCGGGTCTTCTACCCAACTGCCAGGGATGCTCAAGTCTTGAGCTTCGGCCATGTTCCAAAACTACCCGGCGCAGTCATACTGTTGCAATGCTAGCCAGAGGGTCCATTGCGACGGCAAGCCGCCATAGGTGATTCCGACTATGGAAGCTCGCTCTCTGAATTCGCCTTTCCCACGTGCACGGCCATATTTTATGTTGAATAAATGATTCTCCTTCTCTATGCAAACGTCTTGCTTCCCTGCCGTATGCTAGAAGGTCTATTCCAGCCGAAGCTATTGTGACGACCCAACGCCGGAATTTCCTCTCCAGCCTTTTCAAAGACTTAGTTGCCGGAACTCTGCTGATATACCCAAATTCATTTGAAAACTGTATCCAATGTCTGATCATTATCGCGAGCGGCGTATAGTAGGCACTTGGCGAGCTCACAAGTGGCCAATATTTGTCTAGGTGCAGGATTGCATCAGGGTTTGATCTCACGCAGGTTCTAATGGCCTGACCCCATCGCTTTCTCCTGCAACTGTTGAGATTCAGACTGCGTACTATGGGTGATACCTCCCATCCCCATAGCTAAAGTATGTATGAGAGAACAGCTTTCCATTCGGCTTGAGGCTGCGAAGATCTCAGCGAGGCTGCTATCGTTCTTCAATTCCGGTAGGAGAATGGAAAGCCCGTCCAGATCCCAAGAACGAAATGCGTCCTTGGCAATGGCCCACCTCGCGCCGAGAAGTGGATCTTGGTCAGAGAGATGTTGATGACCAAACCCGGAGTGACTGACCAATGCGCAATACTTATCGTAGGTGGCGCCAAGCCAGAGAGCCGTGAGAAAATCAATGGTTTTCATATCGTTGAAGTAAGAATCCAGTCCCACGTTGTCGAGTAGCTCGAATATCCGGGACGATGGACTCTCATCCCTCGAAAATTGGCAGCGAGGGTATTTCCCGAAGAATCGTAGAAGGTTTGAAAACGGAGACTGTAGAATCCATGAACAACTGCAAAATAAACACATGTTAGCCGGGTTCGAGTAAATAGAGGTTGAGAGTCTCCCTGACTTGTTGCTGCCGTCGAGGCATTCTAGGGCGTAGACCTCCAAGCCTCTCTCAAGTAACGATTTTGTCACGTTATTAGACTATAAATAGACCAAAATCTATGGATAAATCGTCAGTCTAAGTGTGATTAGACAAACTAACTGCAAAGAAAATAAAACCAACTTAGAGCAGATTGTGGCCAGTGCAATCTCGAACAAATGGCGTTAACCCTTGGTCATCCAAGTATTTGAAAAGTTCCACGGGGTCGTCGCGGTAGACAACTTCGAATAGCCAACAACCAAAAGACGAAATCATTTAATACGTCCTCAAGTTAATCTGCCAGCCCATTGTTTCCCGCTGAACTAAGATGCAGTACAGCGACGAAGTGAGCCACCGCGGTGTCACATATGACAGCTGGAAGCTTCCGCTTGACCCAAGACACAGACCAAACATTACAAAGAAGCTGGGACGCTTGCAGTGGGTGGCGCCGTGAGGAAATTTTTTTTTTGGGTTTCCATGGGATGCATGTGTTGAATGACGAAGGCCTTCAGCTACCAACGAAGTCTGATTGGCATTGGCCATCATATAATACGTTGCGATAGCACTGTCACAAAAGTTAATATCACCCTGCCAGAAAAGAATAAGATGTTGAAGCTTAAATCCAGCGCCTTTCTTGGGCCTGAGCCAAGTGAAAAAGGTTCAGAGCTCTGTCAAACTTCGCCGTCAAAGCATCCAGAGCCTCTTTCCGCAACACGGCGTTGTCTGCGACTATCTTGCGTCTGAGCTTCAGCATTCCGGCTGCCTCGAGTTGGGAGTGAATCACATCGACTGTATCTTTCAGCTCCTCCAACGCAGCTCGGCACTTGGAAAAGTGCTTTCCGAGTTGTTCCCGACTTGCCGACGAATTCCGGAAGCGGGGTATCCGCAAGGCCATTCTCGATATCAAGGAGATACTCCTCTAGATCCTTGATCTCCTCGGTTTCGACTCGAAGCGTTTCTGGAACTTGGCCGACTTCCTTCCAGAGCCGCGTTAATTTGATGTAGGCGCTGCCTGCTTTGGCGGCGACGTCAACGACGGCGATGACGCTCGCCGCTAGGCTGAGACCTTCGGTCATTGTGACACTGAGGCCTTCAGACCTGAAATAGCTTAGGGAGTGGGAGGAAGAATGGAAGTGTTAATGAGAATTCGGCCTTTGCCGAGACGCAAAGTGAGGGGAATCAGAACGGGAGAGATGGCGAGGCAGAGCTCAGCTGATCTGATGCGGTTGAGCATATTCTACTGAGGGCTTAACGAAAGTCTGGCGAGAGGTAGGGTCTTGAATCCCCAGGAGATGACTGGCACACTGGCTTTTCTTCGGTGTGCATTGTGGGTGAATCTGACAGTTGTTGGTCGTGTTTGGGGTTACACGACAGGCGCAGGCAGAGTGCCAAGGTGGCGTGAGGCAGACAGGAAAGCCCAAGAGCACAGCCTGATGTGGATCTTGAACAATAAGTCATATCAAGGCATATGTAACTCTGATGGAACTTCCACAGCTTCGAAGCTGTGAGGGACGCTTGCGTTAAGTGTGGTTTGTAAAATTGCGCGTCAGGGCCCGAGAGGTCCTATTGGCTTCACAATGCTTCTTATCCATATCACTTCGGATATGCACCTTCAAGGTTGGAGTTCTTCCAACGGAAGACATCCTCGAGCCAATTCTGAACCAACTTCAAAGGCGGTGAGAGTAGAATGATTCAGGAACGAATACCCAATTCAGGCTTCGTAGTCTCCGTCGTCTCTACGGAACAAAATGCATCTCAATCTTGGACACAGAAGTCAAGAATTCCCATTTGCATTTGGCATACGGTTCTGTTCCGATCTAGCCTTCGCCGCAGTAGGCTTCTTTGCTAACTTGCGCCAAGTGGCTTTCGCCTCAACCTTTCCCGACGCGCAGACTCTCTAGTTCTCCTCCAAGGGGACAATCCGAGACCTCTACGTATACCAAAGAGTCAGTAGTCAGTGTCGTACGACTGAAACCATTTGTGTATCTCCTTACCTGCATGTTGTTCTTACGCAGAACCTGCTCGAAGTCATTCACGTCGCCCTCGATGAGACCCAGTTAGTCGTCGTGATCGCCCCCCACAATGCTACTCGCAACTCCACATTGACGAAGCCCAGACCCTCACGGGTTATCAAGCCCTTTCCAAGCACACACCCACAACCACCAGCGATGCGAACGTCCAACAGTTTCACATCGTGACTGGGAGGGTGGCCGAGTTGGTTATGGCGCCAGGTTAAGGTCAGCTTAACATCTGTTTCCTGGTGGGGCAACCCGCGCGAGTTCGAGTCTCGTCCCTCTCAAGTTCATTTTTGCTCGTTTTTGTTGGTGACGGGCGACTGAGCCATATCAATTCATTGATATAGAATGGAATCTAAGTGCTCCTCCAATACTCTATCAGAACTTATAAAGTATCTGAGTGGTAAGCTATTTTACTTCCTTGCCTTGCCTTCTCTGATTCCACGCCACCTGCCATTACCTTGTACGCTGTGGCAGCTCTGGCAGATTGAGGTGTAGTGGTGATCTAAATGACGGTATACTCAGCTTTGGGCACAGTTTCTAGCTGACCCAGTCTCAACGAGATGCGATGCGATTTGAGGTTGAGGGTGATTTCCTCGATGATACCCGCATCGATACTGAACTCGACTGCTATAGGACCAACGGAAACTTTCTGGTGTACAGGATCGAGGACTTTCACGATGGCAAGGTCCCCTTAGTACTGAGACTACCGCCATATACAATCCGGCCAAAACCTGGATCTTCGACCAGATACGTCCCTGAACCAAGAACCATGCCAAATTTGGACCGTAGTCACCGCTGAAACCATCCCACGAAAGGTGTTCAGGCCATGCATGCATAGCACAGGAGGCGAATCCGTCTTGTCGAATATTGGATAATGGGCCAGTGCTTCCGCCGTAACACACGAAGTAGATACTTGGTCAGACGGGTCGTCTTTGAAAGCTGAGAGCATCACCGGAGTATTCAGTCCAGAGCTGTAGTGGTGAATTTGACGTTCCACAAGTTTGGCTTGAGTACGTGATACGAAGTTTGCATTGTTTGTACCTGGATTTGACTGGCTTCATGTCATGATCCCGTGCTTCCGTGGCTGTATGCTAGGCAACACCATTCTCCCATTCTAGCCAGATTCATCCTGAGCCAGAGTCCCCGTAAGATAACGTCTTCTGTATTTCATTTTCCGTGTGCAGCTCGAGTTGAGATGCGCCTAGGCAGTCTCCTCAACCTTTTCAATGCCGGGAAGAGAGACATCACAGGCGCAGTAGCAGTCGTTCTCGCAATCATCGTGGCGCTTGTCCTTGTCGAAGCGGCCGTCGGGCTTGCAGCGGTACTTGTAGGGCGACCAAGTGCACCACCAGTCCCCAAGGGGACACACAACATCGCAGCTGCGCTTGTCGAAATGGTTGGTCTCAGTGGTGGTGACGTCGGCTTTGTCAGAGGCGACCAGGGCGGAAGCAGTGGCTGCGAGGCCGGCGATGAGGAGACCTGAAGTGACTATTAGATGGGTTCATTAAAAAAACGCAATCAGCACTTACCTGAGAACTTCATCTTGTCGTCTTTGGTGTGCTGGTGGTTTCTGAAGCGTTTGTTCTTGTTGGTGAAAACTATGCGGCGTGCCTGTGAGGTAAACAAGAGAGAAGTGGGATTGGAAGGAAAAGCTGGTATTAAAAAGGGCAGCTTTTGTATTAAGTTGTCTGCTAGGTCGGTCAAGCCAATTGCGTGAGTATTCCAGTTTCACATGAGGACGCACAATTGAAGGAAGGAGCGATTGTGGGTGAGAAGTAAAAACCTTTAGAGCAGCCAAGTTCACGTCAAGCCGCTTGTTTGGCAGCCATGACTATCGTGAAGGTGCAGCAAGAGTTCCAAATAAATTACAGTCAGGTGCATAGAAATCACGCGAAAATATTCTGGTTACAGGATTAATTCACATTTACAATGTTTAACATATCATTGATGCACCAAACACTGTGTCGTACGAAGGAAGGAGCATTACGGGTGTCTATGTGATGTTTGGTCTCCCTGCATCAAACCACCGCATTGCCCAGCTTTTATTACAAAAAAGCATGCTTGATTCTTTTTGCGATATCTGAGCCAGCTCCGCGGTCAGTGATGAGGATCAGCCAAGCTCGTGAAATAGTTGGCTGTTGAACTCACGGGTCAAGGAGCAAGTTTTGGCTACTTCTTGCTGGGGAGTACACTTTTCAGCATATTTGACAACAGGCCAAGCTGGGAGTTCATCAACGTTGAAACGAGCTCAAGCATAATGCGATGATGCTTGCCAAGGGATCAAATGTTCTCTTGGGAAGCAGCCATTAGGCAATACGCACATGATACAGCTACGACCATCGTTCATCATCGTCAGCCTCACGAAAAGCAAAGTTCAGAGACAGACGAAGCATCGCTAAATGATGTTGTGATTGTCTGCTCATACGCATTCAACGCCACTCTCTGAATGTCTTGCAAACGTTTTGCACACATGCATACAAACACAGTCCAAAGACAATGTTATGGAAACACATCGACCACTTATTCAGATCTGTTTTATACAAGGGTGCCTCGAACTATGTGCATGCGACGTATTAGAATAATACCATCATCTGATGCCTTAAATACGGAACCTCAACGCCCTCGGTTCTCGGTCATTCTCTGTTTTTGACCAAGCCATGCCGTCTGTTCATCAAGCCGGCCGTAGTGGGCGTCTACAACCTCCTGGTTCAAGTAATCCAGCCTGTGTCCGCACCGAGTCCATTTCACGTCATGAGCCGTGGCTGACGAGTCGCAGCATCCTCCCCAACAATCTCCAATACGGTCAATAAGTGATTGGAAAGGTGCAGCCTCGCTGCGCCTGCTCCGGTCGATAATGTTCAACATCGTGGGGATCGCAACCTCGTGGAATAAATCGGCGCATCCGTATACGTATGACAAGAAAATGAAGTCCGCAAAGAAGCGGCGCGGTATGTAGTAGATGTCCGACCAGCCGACGCAAAACTCGTCCTCGACGACGTCGTATCCTCGGTTCATTCTTATGATCTCGCCGTTGACGGTCACGGCCTTCTCGTTCCACTTGTGGTACCACCCCCACCACTGCGGAAACGTTTGCCAGTCTGTCATACACATGTACCGCGGACCGTCACCTTCGAACTGTCGCGTGTTATGCGACGTCGGGTACCATATCGACTGGCGGTTCTCATCGACCCAAGCCATCGGGTCGATCCACGAGTCAAAATGAAAGTACATCAGCCCCTCGATCTCCGGCTGCTCTTCGAGTATGAGCTTCATCGTATGCGCAACTTGCATGTAAATCGTCTCGTGGTGCTCGTATTGGGAGTGTGTGAGGTTGTGATAGCTTTGGGGCTTGTCCTCCATCATATCGGGCATAGAGATGTGTACCGTGTGGAAGAACGGCTTGTACTTGAGAAGTAGGGGGACGCGCTCCATGCGCTTCGCATTCCAGCGAACCATGGCGAGCGTGTTGCTAAATGGAGAGGCAGTCAGGTTCCCTTCGCCCGTCTCGACCTGATAAGGGGCCTTTTTATCGGTAAACGGGCGGATGATCTCGGCCGGGGGAGTTGGGCAATGTCCGTCGATGTCGTCTCTCATGACGAGTCTGTATTCGGGGGTATGCGGGAGTTCTGAAATAGTTGCGAAAGGAACAATGCCAGCCCCGATGAAGCTGGCGAGAGTGAGGAAACCGAACTTGAATTTCTGTACATGTTAGCAATGGTCAATTATATGAGTTATCCAAAGCGACTCATAAACTTACTTTGGAAGTGACCGCCGGGAATGAAGGTTGCCTTTCCTCGATCGGTGTAGGGATACTATAGTCCCTATTAGGGCTGTACTTCAGGTAGGCGACTGAAGCAATGGAGATCAGTGCCATGCCAGGCATCACGAAGACACTAAACTTCGTGGACGAATACTTTGCGCACAGCAGCAGCAAGATGATGGTCGTGACGTCAGTTGTAAACCATCGTGCCCAAGAGTCGACATGTTTCGATGCGATCGTACTAACGAGCGCCAAGATGGTTGTCGTTACGACGACCGACAGCGTCTTGTTGTCATAGCCAGTGAAGAAAGCCGGCTCAAGAACACTAGCGTAGCGCACAAGAGCGTGGGCAAGAAGATTCAACGCGGCACCGAATGCGCCTAGTATCAGATTGGAGGCATTTGAACCCAGGTCGGTGTTCTTCATCAACTTCTCCGTGTGAATGTCGGCGAGGGCGCTGAATGCGGCTTGACCAACCAGAACGAAGTACAGATGCAACTGATACGTCGATGCTCTCGTGCGGTGTTGAGGGTAAAATTGTGACAGCACCAAGCCAGAAGTCTACGGTTGTCAGCCAACGTTACCCAGAGTGTCGAGCTCGCAGGATGTTGTACCTGGATCAAGAATGCCATCCACCGCGTTTTGGGACCTTTGAGCCCAAATGCAGGGGTTGAAAAAAGCGCCGCTGCGACAGCGATTCCGCTCTTCGTGAGCTGGACAGTTCCGGGGTCGGCAATCAGGTAGTTGAGAAAGAACTAATGCAAACAAACAGTTTTCGGTCAGCCACGCAACGCCCACAGCTAAGCGGCAGTGGAACCGATTGGAACCTCCGTACCAAGTTGTTGGCAAGCATCTGCAGGAGAGCGATCCTCACAAAAGAAAATCTGATCTCCGCACAAGCATCACTCCACATGAAGCGCCACAGCGCTCCCACGCCTCCAATTTGCCCACGCAGTGGTGTTTTCTCCAGCTCAAAGTCGATTGACGATCGGGCGTCTTCGTTGCTGCCGAGGTCAAGTTCCTCCGGTCCGCCTATCGAAGAGTACTCGCCGCCGTTCGCGACTCGTTTGCGGGTTTCGCGCCTGAAGAGGATCGTAGCGACGAGGAACCTTGATAACTCAGACACCGTCAAAACCGAGGATGGCGAAAACCGGAATTGCCCTCGTTCGCGGGCGGTGACGAGATTCAGCGCCGTGCCGGCTTGAAGGATGACTAGCCCGAGCGCTGTGAGACACGGCACGAGCCCGGGGCCGGATCCGGTAAACGCCAACGCTCGGCGCAAAGATGACCGGTTGACGGCCATCGTGAGGAAGGGGGAAATCGGCGAGGGCGACGCGGTTTCGTTCTCAATCGGGCCGTCGCAGTTTCTATCCCACAAGCCATGCGCGTTGGCGAGCAAACATATTTTCGCAAGTTCGAATCGAGTCGAGTTGCGGTAGCACAGATGAAAAGGACAGACCGCGTAGCAACGGTGATACGAGTCGCGGCGGGGAAATCAGCGTGAAAAATGACCTTCCAGCTGGACGGTTCGTACGGGCACTTCAAGTGGCATGCAAAACCGGGGACTGACAGGGAAAATAGCTCTGAGATGCCACCATGGCACCGCAAGGCCAGTGTGACATGGTACTCATAAGTCGCGACGTGGTGGGTGAGAATGCGCTTGTAAAATGTCAGGGGTAGAAAGGCGCTGTCCTGAAGAAGATCAAGGAACCCTCCATCACGATGCGGATCCCTGCTGGCAACGCAGCAACGGGTTGATTGGGATCGCGCAACGGTTGTTTCGAAGTTCTGTGAGTGTGTTCAACGTTCAGTTGGCGTAGCAAACCCATAGTTCGGCCTTGGAACACGTTACGCCGCGCGTCCTGTAACGTTTACGCCAATTTCAACAATGCGAGCTTCACGTTCGCCAGCTAGGAGCATGATTTGCTTCCAACGATGGTGGTCCTCTCCTCATGTTGAGACTCGGAGGCACGTGTCTGGCCCAACACGAGTCGCGACGGCTGCCACGGAATGGCGCATCGTGGACACAGCCTGCGGCAGAAAAAGTGAAAATGATGGTCCAAATCTTAGCATTGGCCCAACGGAACAGTCCCATTGGTCAATGTTATCACGAAGACAAGGATCTGCATCTACTTTTGGCCATGATCTTGGGATCTCCTGGTCGAGCACGGTTCAAGTATGGCGTAATTAGACGGTAGCCGTGACGGAACGTACTGCGAAGCGCTGGCCCGGACTGAGGAGCAAAAAGTAGGTCGAGAGACTTTGCTCAAGCAAGCACCGTTGGTCCGTTCTCTCGGTGATAGGCTGAACTTTTCCCTTTGAAGGACGAAGCGCAGCGGAAACTCTAGACTCCAGAAGAACTCCGCCGGTGTCATCTCAAAACTCCGGACCAACTTCTGTCTGTTTTTTTTTGTGATTCTGGACTTTGTGCCGCAGAAGATCGTGTCCGAAGGCCCTTATTCTTCGGGCGATCAATGCCACATCGCCAAGATGTTGTCCAATTGGATATCAAATTGAGATTAGAGTTGCGTCATCTCTCGGGACAAAGCCAAGCCTCATGCGCAGTTAAGCCCTTAATTTCCCGAATTAGCACGTCGGAGGTCATCTCAAACGACGCCTACTTGTCTGAACCTGCATGCAAGCCATAACTCATGCGCTATTCCTCACGTGGGAAAAGTTATTTGGATGGAACAATAAGGCCTGCACAATCTTTCCTCATCCTACCAGATAAGAAGTGAGACCATTCTGCGTCGCTGAATACGTTCTGGCGGCCCAGACTCTGCAATTCAACCCATACTCAGAAATATCTCGGGCGCAGCCGTGCCGCAATCCAGTGGAGAATTGCTAGGTTGCTTGCGACATCGGGGCCCTGCCGAGTGTTTCCCCCCAATTGACGGACGACTCTCATCCATCCTAGCGAGACAAAACTCGGCTTCAATGCTAAGCTTTGGGCTTGTTAAGCTGGTTCTTCAAGTCACTGGGTTTACTCGGTATTTCCTGACGTCGAGGCCTCATCTGCCGAAACCCACATGCATCGTCTAAGAATAGGAAGACACGCAGGGGATCTTCACAAAACACTGTGTTCATCAGAACCGCGGCCAAAGAGCTTACGTGATATTTCGTAGCATCTGATACGACCGCCTTCGCTCAATCAGACGCTGTGCAGTGACGTAGGCGTAGAATGTTCAGTTTTCCCAGCCCGGAGACGGGTATAAATATCTATTTATAATAGTAGCTATTCATAACAAATAGTAAATGACATGACTGAATACGCCCACAGACACGGCGAGCAACTTCCCCACTCGCTCTTTCCAGGTAAAGCACAGTGTTACGGTCAGCTATCCGACAGTAGGGTTCTGCTAACAGAAGCTGAGGGATGACGCTAGGTTGATAGTGTGGTCTTGCTATGCCGTGTTGCTGAATGAATCTTGGGGTTCCAGGAGTATAGTGATTAGTTATAGTCCTCGCAAGGGGGTTGCAGTATAAGATGAAGCTGAGAGTACCTATTGGGGTAATCACGAAGTTAATTGCTGAAGAGCTATAGAAGCCTATTCTTAGGAGTCCCAAGTCTATACTATATATAAGTCCCGAATAGTCCCTAGTCCTGCTGTTGGGTGATTACCTCTATGTATTAGTGATTGTGATTAGTTAGTAAGACTAACTAATTACTAAGTACTTCCTTCTACGCTCTATTGATCACTCTTTATCTTATTGTCATATGACTTATACTATAGTTCTTCTGTGCTGTGGGCATCCCTGGTGTTCCCGTGATCCTGCAGTATAAATATCCTGTCCTAGTTATCTACTGCCTAGGTGGTTTGGTTAATTATTATCCTTATATAATAGGTTATAATATTAGGTCTCCCTTCTAAAGGTCTTATCCTCAAGACCTAATATAAGTAGGTCGTTAGTCCTAGGTTGGGGATCTATTAATTATACTCTCTGGTTTTTTTATGGTGCTAATACTATATTAGGTCGCATTCAAAAATCAAATTCATATTCCGCCTCTACTATTTGTTGTTATAATTGTGCGCTTTATATTGCTGAGTTTGGTATTATTACTAACATGCCTTATTCATATTATTATTTATTAGGGAAGCATTATAAGCTTCTCCCTAGAGGTGAAGTTTATAGTAAGTATACTCACTTAGGGCGTTTATGCGATATAGCGGCTAATGCGGTTTGCGCTTATATATGTTATTGCTATACTGTTGTTTGTTGTTTTGCTAATTTGTTCTTTAGTTGATTGATTGCTGGATGAGGCGGCTTGTTTAGAGGATGCTGAAGTAGTGGAGGAGGAGGTGTTATATAAAAAGGCTGCTGCCTTATGTGCTATGCAGGCTGAGTTAGATGAGTCTATAGCGCGGCTGGATTATTTGAGAAAATAGAAAAGGATAGTATTTTATAAAGGTTATGAAGTTACTGAGGAGGAACTGGTAGCTTCTCCTGTATTGGAGGCTCAGTCTATAGGTGGTTTTGGCGTAGTGGATTTAGATGCGGTCTTAGGGGATTAAAATCCTGGTACTCCAAACTTTCTATTAGGTGAGGCATCCTAGTTTGCTAGTATCCCTAATCATATAAATAGGTTAGTATCTCATAGTTAGTCTTATTATATTAGTCTAACTATAGGATGGGGTTAAATAAACTAGGTCTTGTTTTTATGTGTTCTCTTGGGTGTAGGTGCTATTTATGGTTCGTTTGTTATTTGCTATTCCCAGTATGTGCGGAGTTAATCTTGTGTGTGTTTGAGATTTGTAGCTGGTTCCCACGTGTTGTCCTCGTGCCTATACCCCTTCCATTTGATGAGGTATTAGGTTTTATTCTTATCTTTAATGTGGTTAATAATTTATTCAATCTCATATTCTAGTTCATTTGATTCCACAATAATGAGGTCATTTATTTGCGATCCTTATGGTGCTAGTTTGAGAAGTGAAATGTGAAAGATTAGATAGCACTTTATGGTGTCTGGTAGTGAGAGTTTATAGCTAACGTCTAATAGTTTTTTGTTAATTCAAAATAGTCCAAGTTTTTTATAGTCTAATTTGTCGCTTAGTTGTTTAGTTTTGATATTTCGTTAGGTGAGGTAGACGCTATCTCCCTCTTTTAGAGTTGGTCCCTCAACTCTTTTCTTGTTGGTGTATTTGCGCATGCGTTCGCGCATGAATTTGAGGTCCTTGGGGAGTTCCTATTGAATTTCTCGAATTTTCTTAATATCTGCCACAGCTTTAAGTGCTGCTAGGCCCTGTCGTGGTTCTCTATATGCGGTGGGGTTAAATCCGTAGTTAAGATAGAATAGTGATTCTTTCATACTTTCTCCTACTGCGCTATTATAGGCAAATTAGGCCATTAGTAGTAGCAATACCTAATTATCTTATTTATAATTAATATAATAGCGTAGGTAGATTTTAAGGATTTAGTTAATTCGTTTGGTTTATCCGTTGGTTTGCGGGTGAAAAGCGGTCGAGAGTTTATAATTAGATCCAAGCTGCGAGATCAGGGATCTCCAGAACTTTAAAGTGAATAGTTTATCTCTATCTAACACAATTTCTATTAGCATGCCATGTTAGCTGATAATAGTTTTCAGAAATGCATAACCAAGGTCTTCTGCAGTGCTTAATTCCATATATAGGATAAAGTAGGCGTATTTCGTAAGTTAGTCTATAATAACCAAAATACTATTATACTTAGTATTAGTTATTAGTTCTTTTGACTTTAGTAATTTAATAATAAAGTCTAGAGATATGGATTACTATGCTGCTTCTAGTACTAGCAGTGGTTGAATTTTCCCATAGGGTTGATATCAGCTGGGTTTACTTTTAGCACAAATTTCGCAGTCTTTGATAGCATTTGCTACTTCCTGTTGTGTAGTAGTTTTATTGTAGTGTTGCTGGATGCGTTTCTATGTCTTAGTAACGCCTTAGTGTCCATATGCTGGGGCTAAGTGTATTTCCCTAATGGTTTCAGGGGTTATTCATCCAGTCGAGCTGGTATTAACCTTCCTAGCTATTATTAAGAGTCTCATTGCTAGCATAAGGTTTTCATTCTTATCTTATTTTAAGATAACTTAAGTTTCCTCTAGTATTGGGATGTTATGGTCTGATTAGTAGCTAAGAGCGTTAGCTCTGCCGTTTTTATTTCCTTTCTTATAGTTAATCTCGAAGTTGAATTCAGATAGGAATTCTAACCATCTGATTTATCGTTTGTTAAGTGCTTTTGAGGTTATGAAGTAAGAAAGGTTCTTATGGTCTATGTACACCTTAACTGGGTGTCTTGTTCCTAATAGTTATGGTCTCCACTCTTTGAATGCTTTAATAATTGCTATAAGTTCCTTATTATATATCTAGTAGTTAAGTTCAGGTCTGCTAAACTTTTTTAATATAAAGGTAACTAGTTATAGTTAATTCTTATTATCTCATTATCCGAGTTGTGCGCCTATGGCGAAGTCTGAAGCGTTGGTTTCTAATTTGAATAGTTTATTAGGGTTAGGTATAGATAGAATAATGTCTTCTTCTATATATCGCTTGATTCTTTTGAAGTCGTTTTGATGTTCTTTAGTCTATTGGAAGGTATTATCTTTCTGGGTTAAGTCCTGGAGTTATTAGCTTGTCTCGGCGTAGTTTCTAATAAATCTTCTGTAGAAGTTAATGAATCTGAGGAATAATTATATATCCTTGATATAAGTGGGTGTAGGCTAGTTATGGACTGCCTTGATTTTATCTTTGGATATCTGAATGATTCCTGGGGTAATAGTGAATCTAAGGAATTCGACTTCTTGTTGGTGGAATTTGCTTTTCGCTAGCTTAACTAAGAGTTTTGCTTCTTATAGTCTTTATAGTACTTCATGTATGTGTTCCTTATGTTCTTCCAACGTTTTGGAGAAGATGAGGATATTATTGAGGTATACTATAATAAACTTATTGAGGTATTGTTGGAGTGTTTTATTGATTATGGTCTGGAATATTGCAGGGGTGTTTATGAGTCTGAAGGGTATTATAAGCGTCTTAAAGTGTCTGCGTTATGTTCTGAAAGCTGTTTTCTATTCCTCGCCTTCCTTAATGCGGATAAGGTTATAAGCTCCCTTAAGGTCAAGGGCCATAAACCAGTTCGCACTATATAGGAGGTTGCGTAGCTTAGAGATAAGCAGTAATAGGTAATAGTTTTTAATAGTAATGTCGTTAAGTTTCTAATAGTCCACGTATAGTTATTTCTTCCCGTTCTTCTTAGGTATAAAGAGTACTAGATACCCTACTGGGGATGTTGAGGGTTAAATAAATCCTTTCTTAAGGTTCTCTTCTAGGTAAGCGTTAAGTGCTTCTATTTCTTCTTAATTGAGTCTATAGATTTTTTTGAATATTAGTTCTTTTCCGGGCTTCAGCTTGATCTCATGATTATAGCTGCTATATTCTAGTAATCTGGTATTAAGTTCTTTAGTAAATAGTTTATTATACTGCTAGTATTCTGCTAGAATAGATAGTAATTGATCTTCTCTATTGATATCTATTGCTAATAATATTCTGGCGTTTATATCCTTAATTTGTAGGTAGGCGAGGAATCTTCTGGCTTTAGTTGTTTTGTGAGGTTTATTTGAGGCGCCCTTCTTTAGCTGCTGCTTAGTAACTGAATCCTGGTCCCAATAGAGTTAGCTTATTCTCTAATCTATCTATAGGTTACTATCATATAACTATGGTCTTCTAAGGATAACGTTATATTTGTCTCCTATCTCTGTAATATTGAAGTTTAGTCGCTCATTCCGGCTATGGATCTGCAAAGGGAGTTGCGCGGTCTCTATATTAATGCGTCCTCCGCTATACTAGACATGTTCTCCTTTAATAGTATTGAGGTCGTAGCAGTCTTTAACTGCTTTCTTATTCCAGGTTATCTATTATTTATTCACTGTTCTGGGTGAAATAAAGTTTCCTTGGGCTCTGCTATCAATTATTGCGGTAGTCTATTTTCTATTAAGTTGTATTTGGACTTATATATGCTTATATTATTGAGTTTTTTGCGCTATTGCGCTGTATAGGAACCTTGTCGTTTTTGCCTGTTGTTGTTCCTTATTGGTAGGCGAGTCTAGTTTTTTAACTATTAGTGCTGGAGTTGTCTCCGCTATGCCTTGGCTTTTTCTTCCGAGTGGATTCAGCATTTGTCGTTCATGCATTAGTTCTATTCTATGTAGGGGTTGTTGAGATATCTCATGGGGTAGTGATAATATAGTTTAAATAATACTATATTATTATTAATTATTTAGGCTAAGTCCCATATAGGGAGTTAGTTCTCTAGGTAGTATTATATAATAGGTCTAGTGTTATATCTTTGAGGATAGAAGTTGTACTTATACTTGTTAGCTTGATGTTTATTGTAGTGGTCCGTGAGGCATTAAGCCTAGAATATATAATAGTGTTAGTCGTGTATGGGGTTGAGATAGGCATAATCTCCTTTAACCTATGTTATAAATAAGAGGTTTCTTCTTTTGCGTCTGGATATACTATAAAAGGCAATTTCCTGGTCGTCCTGGTGAGGGTTGATTTCCTTCTTATGGAGGTACCTTGAGTAGTTAGCTAGCCCTGATCTAGTTCCTTCAGATGAGGTGTCATTAATTTCAAATGAGGTTTATTTAATCTATTTTTCTATTTCTAGGTCTGGCTGTTATTTATTAGTTATTATAGCTAATAGTCTATTCTATTTGGTTCTTCTGGCGTGATAGAGCTCATCCCATCATTCTCAAGAGGGCTATATCTTGTAGTTCCATGCAGGTTCTCTTGCTGCTTAGTCCCTGGTTTTATTATTGATCTATTAGATTCGCTTAGGGTTATTCCTGGCATCTTATTATCTCTCAATATGGGCTTATAGTGACCTAATCTGTTGTTGCTATATAACTTCTTTGGGTTGCATTCTTGCTCATAGCTTGCATGCTTAAAGTCCTTGTTATAGCCTAGTAATGCGGACTTCATTATTGATTTCAATATCCACGCCTGAGGGTGTGTGTAATATTTCGTTAAGTTGCTTATTGGCTTTTCTCTCTATCATTAAGTAGGTTCAGTATCCTACTACTAGGGTGCGTGTAGGCGCTAGGGGGACACTGGTAGTATTATATCCTGACCTATAAGGGTTTTTTGGGTACTATCCTGTATATTCCTTGTGGTCTATGTGGGTTCCGCACTTATCATTATAGCAGGTGGTCCAATGAAGTTATTAGTGAGGTATAGTTTTAATAGCGAGACTTACTTATTATTTCTTAGGTACTAGTTGAAAGCGTTCTTTCTTAGGGGATTAATATTTATAGGCTAGATATCCCATCTTATTATAGTTATAGTATTGCTTATCTTTCTTCTAGTTATTGTTCCGCTTATTGTCTTTGTGGGCTGCGCTAAGGTCCATAGGTCTACTATAGTATCTGTAGGCAGTGGTGTACTGAGGGGCCCTGGGGTTGTACCTGTGGTTAGAGGTTCGTTCAGCGCGGTGGTCATTACTAGGTTGGTATTAGTTACCCTTTCTTCTGTTGTTGTTTCGTCCTACTTTGTTGTTCCAAGTGGACTATCCTTTGCGTTTAAGGCGTTATTCATAGAGGCGGTTATTAATTTTAACTATAGTATCTATATATTAGTGGAGTTCTTTAGGATAGTTAAGTTATGCGAGCTTATCCTTAACTTCTTCCTTTAGGCCTTAGTAGAACTTGGCTATTAGGGCTTCTTCTCCCTAATCTAGCTTAGATGAAATCTATTGGAACTCAGCGGCATACTTACTAGCTAATCCCTTTTATATGAGATTAGTGAGTTTATATTTAGCAATTCATTCTTTATCCAGGCTTCTAAAGGCTTCCTGAAGTTTCTTCTCAAACTCGCTATACTTCCTAAATACTTTCTGAGTTTCTTCATCTTACTAGTTATATAGTCTACCTAGTTGGTCTCTTATTAATGGTTTGAACTAGGTGAGGGTATCTCCCCTGAGGAAGAATATAGCTTAGTAAACCTTTGTGGTTTCATCTTGAAATAAGGCGGCATAGTAATAAAGGTAGGCTTGGGTGCGGGTGAGAAATCCTTGAAGGGTTCCTGGCTCTCCTGAGTATGGAGCAGGTTCTGGGTATTTGGCCTTGGGTCCGTGTTGGGTAGCTAGCTGCGCGTTTTCCTATTAGAGCTGGAGGATTATATCATATATCTATTAATGGCTTATTGCTTCCTAGGTGTTTGTAGGGGCTATCTAGGCCTATTGGTTATTTGCGGGTCTTAGGGCCGTGGGTTGTGCGTTCCTAGCACTGTTGGCTTGCTGCGCGTTGTTGTTAGGAGTTGATATAATTTCTGTTTTATACTATTTAGTAGTGTTAAAGGTTAACTTACTAAATAAGAGCAATTAAAGTATTATAGTTAGCTATCTAATAGTAGGGTTCTACTAATAGAAGCTGAGGGATAACGCTAGGTTAATAGTATAGTCTTATTATACCGTGTTGCTAAATAAATCTTGGGGTTCTAGGAGTATAGTAATTAGTTATAGTCCTTATAAGGGGGTTATAGTATAAGATAAAGCTGAGAGTACCTATTGGGGTAATCACGAAGTTGATTGCTAAAGAGCTATAGAAGCCTGTTCTTGGGAGTCCTAAGTCCATACTATATATAAGTCCCAAATAGTCCCTAGTCCTACTATTAGGTAATCACCTCTATATATTAGTAATTATAATTAGTTAGTAAGACTAACTAATCACTAAGCGCTTCCTTCTACGCTCTACTAATTACTCTTTATCTTATCGTCACGTAACTTATACTATAGTTCTTCCGTGCCGTGGGCATCCCTGGTGTTCCCGTGATCCTGCAGTACAAATGTCCTGTCCTAGTCGTCTGCTGCCTAGGTGGTTTGGTTGGTTGTTATCCTTGCATAACGGGTCGTAACACACAGCCTTTTATCATAGAAAGATACTATTTACTTTGAATAAAGTTGGCTTCCGGATGCATTACATTCTATACGGGTTAAGGCTCGATAGCTACAGCAAGCAACACGTTTGCCCATATACTCGAAAGATACCTTCAAGAAGGGGCAGGATATTCAGGACCCCATCCAGGCTATTCGGGACCCCGTACCTTTACCTCACCTTCAACAGTAAATAAATCTTCTAAAGTTTAGATTCTATAAATAAAATAGAGGTATAATTCTTATAAATATTCAAAAAAAGGACTTAAACAATATTTTTAGTATATATTAGAAATATCTATATATGAACTCTACTTTCATAATAATTAAAGAGTAAGAAAATATATTTTAATTAGGAACTATACAAAGACTGTCGACCTAGAGCTACCTCGCTATATTACTATTATGATTGAGTGAAATGTAATTGAGTGAAATAGAATTATAGAAGTATTTTAGTTCTAGTATTATATATTAATACTAACTATTATACGTTTTTATTGAAACTAGATATTAAGTTTATATACTTTTAGTTAGTTAAAATAATAGAAATAATATTACTAATATTAGTAATACTACTCTCTATGTTAAATTAACTATTAAAATATCTACTTATTTATTTATTATGTAATAAAATATTATTTTAGGATTCTTGAAGTTTTGAAACTTTAGTTCGGAAGAACTTTGCTTTGTGTGGTGAGGGTCCCGAATAGCCTGGATGGGGTCCCGAACATCCTGTCGGACTTTACGCGTCAATTGGGTGAAAATCGGTGTGTGTATTCCGTGAGTTCCGAGGTACAAAGGTCTCCACCAAAATCTCTGCTAGATATAGGTACCCACAATCTGGCTATCGGTTGGGATGGATTTCGGGTCAAATCAGCATACGCCCATCAGCATACGCCCAGTTCGATACGCCCCCTTAGGTTAGTGCCCAAAGGGTCCAAACTAGACAAACTAGCCAAAATAGCCCAAATAGCTACTTTTGCAAATCTTAAATCCCCCCCTTGTAGGCCCTTTTATATATAGCCCATTTAAGGGTATATCTATCGCTTCAAATTGCTCCCATTATGCTTATTAAAACCTCCCAGTAGGTAGGAAAGAGTGACGCCATTTATAGAGCTATTTTAGCCTGTTCAGCCCCTAATTCAGTACGCTTATTCAGCCTCTAATTTAGTATGCCTATTATCTGCAAGAAGGTTGCTCTTATCTATGAGGTTAAGTTAGCTAATAGGTAGTAAAGATAGCAGCTAGTAGGGCCTTTATTATCTCATTTGCTATTATTTTAGTTAATTGAGTGTAGATAACCTTAATATAGTTATCTTAAATCTCTTAATATAGCTAATAGTTATGAATATTAATATAGCGTAACTAGTTTATAGTTAAATAATCTCTTGGGTTATTAGTCTGATTGTTTAGGTATTATTATATTAGATAACTACCTTAAGGCTATTATGAGGCCAATGAACTACATAGGAAGGGTCTCCTCTAGAAGGGAGGTTTACCTGTAAGGCGGTTATTAGCTAGCTTGCAAATAGCCCTTCCTTTATAGCTTGCGATAGGGCTAAAAGCTCCGCCTCTATAGTTGAAGTTATTACTATCTGCTATTTATTAGCTCTCTAGGCTATTATCCCTCTGAATAGCTTTATTGCAAAGGCTTGAGAACTCTTTTAGTCCAAGTTATTAGCAAAATTAGTGTCTGATACTACCTCTAACCTATTGTGGCCTTTACTCTATACTTGAGATAGAGCTCTTTCAACTTTAGTAGGTATTATATGACTTAATTAGCGGTATAGTAGTGTTTTAGGTTTAGGTTTTAGTTAAATCTCATAAGATAACTAACTACAAAAGCGATATTAGGCCTGGTTATTAAAGTAGCATATAGTAGCGATTCAATCTTTTGTTAATATAGCTGAATCTCTTGAGGAATTGCTTGCTCTTTATATAGAAGTAACTCTTTAGTAGCTGTTAGGGTATTATATTATGAACTAGTAGCTTTGATATAGTCCTTTTTTTTTAGTAGTTTTATTAACTTATTAATAAATACTAACTACAATAGCTATAGTCTCTTATTTAGATTATCTTGAAGGACTTTAATCCCTAGGAACTAATATAGGTTTTAACCATCCTCAAGATAGTATTATTTCTATAGTTATCTAATTAGTGAGGTAGTATAACTGCGATCTTTGGGGGGGTATGCTATGATATAGTTATTGATGTAAAAGAAGAATAAGACCTTACTATAGCGCTAATAGTAGTTTTCACTGGGTATCTATTTAAAATTGAGGGTATTTAGACCCTTTTTTTAGGTGTTGCTACTATAAAAGAGGGGATCTGCAAAGCCTATATAGGGCTTTTAGTAGCTTGAGCACTCTTTTAGGCTCTTCATATTCTGGTAGTATCTCTATATAAACCTCTTTATTAAGGTTAGTATATATAAAGGTATTAACAGCGTTATATTAGATTAGATCCATATTGAATTAGTTGGTGATAGTAACAAGGGTCGTGAATAATATCCTAGTTAATATAGTTGTAAAGGTATTGCAAAAGTTCTGAGGCTATTAATTACCTCTTACTATAAGTTTTGCCTTAACCTTTAATAGTCTGCTATACTTATTAAGCTTATAGGTATATACTTAGTGGTATCTAAGGACCTTATGACTCTTTATAGTTTTTTGTAATATTATTAATTAGGATTGAGATATTTAGTAGCTCTGGAGATGACTTTCTTTAGCCTAGATAAACTTAGTACCTATTGGGTAGTTATAAAGCTTAAAATGTGATGAGGGTAATGTTAGTAATAACTTCTAGTAGGTATTTTATTACTTTAGATTTATTCCTGAAGTTATTACTTCTAGGGTTGGGAATAGTAGCCTTATTGTGATATCCCGGGCAGGCTTATAGCTGCTTACTAAAGAGTTAATAGGTTAATTAGACCACGCTGAGGACCTTTAACTATTGTTGGTTTCGCGTACTGGAGCCGGGCAGCGAACAGGATCAGCTATCTTGGTTTCTTTTAGCTTTCTTCTTCTTAATTAGCACTCTGATCCCCCTATAAATAGGGGCTGATCCTTCTTCCCATCCATCTTCAGATCAACCTTCCATGATCCAACTTTTCACCTTCTTTTACTACAGATACCTTCCTTCACATACGCGCACTATAATTATATCTTATTATTCTATCTATTTTATTCTTAAGGGTGTTATATCACTTCAACAAGGCTTGTCATCTGATTCCGCGATATCTCCGAGGACCATTTGGCAGTGAGTCGCCCTTGCTGGCGTAGTAACGAGGGCGCACGACTCTGTTCAGGGGTTGTTTTGTGTTGGTTTTAGCTGTTCTTAGCTGCCTGTTCACATACATCCTCTGCGTCGTTCCAGTACATAAGGCATATGATATTTATTAGTGGTATAGCTTAGGAAGACCGCCTTATATGAAGTTCTTGTAGTAACTCTGACTTTCAAATGGAAGTCTGAACTAAGGTTAGCATTATTAGAAACTGCTGGGATATGCCCCCTTATATTAAGGTTGGCGTGAATGCCTTCCTTAAGTGCTTGGAAGAATGTTGATTTAGGAGATTGTGGGGGAGTTAGTAGTAGAGCAAATTTTGCTTAAGAATAGCTATATATTGGCTCTACTATTAATACTTTACTATAGGTTTAGTTATCCTCATTTTCTATATATAGTGGGTTATTATTTAGGTTTATAATAGCTTTAGAGTTACTTTACATAGTAGTTTTTAGGTTGAGGAGTATAGTATAGTAATTTTGGATCTCCTCTAGGGTTATGTTTTTGAAGTTATTGTGGCGGGTATAATCTATTTGACTGTTAAAGATAGCTTCCTTATTGAAAAGAATATCTTAAGTGGTAATAACCTCTCCTTTTAGAGGGTTCTAAATCCTGTAGCTATTTGAGGTAGTATATTTGATTGGATAGCTGATCCAGGCTCTCGTAGCTAGCTGCTGGCGATAGTTTTGATGAAGTTGGGCGTCTGAAGTTATTACCAAAGACTTGCTACCATATACTTAAAGATAGGTTAGATTAGGTATTGTAAAACTCTCTTTTAATGTCTTATGAAGTATCTTATAAGGTATGTTCCACTCTTTCTGCTGTTTTTGTGGCGTAGAGTTATATAGGTAGGTGGCTGCTTTTATGGTTTTAGGCTATAGTACTACGGGTAGTGAGGCTGAGAGTTATAGCAAGCGGGCTTTTTACTTAATAATAGTAGTGATTCTTTTAGCGCCTCTATTTTAGGCTTGCATATTAGGTGTGAATGGCTCTATTCTGATTCCTTTGCTCTTAATATATGCTATAACTCTTAGGTATTAAAGAATCTCATTATTAGCTTTAATAATCTAGACCTTAGTCTTATATTATATATTAATAGTTAATATAACTTTATTTACTACTTAGATGAGGGATTTGCTTATTTAGCTAGCTAGGTAGAAGTCCTAGGTGAAGCTTGAGGCTTTGTCTGCTATGATAGCTGCTAATATATACCCTCTATATTCCTTGTTATAGTTGTGGAAGTTAATGGTGATCCTTTCGCTAGGTGTTGATGATATTACTGACTCTCTTGGGGCTTAGCAAATTTGTCTTATTATCTTCGCTATAGCGTAAGAGTTGCACTTAATAGTCTTAATATGCTTGTTGTTATTGATATGGACCCCTCGCGTAGCCTCGCGCAGCTGACGAAGGGGTTCAGGTCCATAGTAGCTAATATGCTGATGCCACAAAAGAGTTGAGCTTCAAAGGGGTCTACAAATAGTCGAAGAATTGTACTTTTAGCGAAGAGGGCGTTTACATATCTCATCTAGAGGGGATTTATAGCTATTAATTATAGCTATTACTACAAACCCTATAGGCACTTTTTCCCTTACTCCCTTATGTAGATGATACTTAAGTAAGTGTTATTAGTTAATATTAAATATCTCTACTATATAGGTATTATCTCTTTATTAAAGGCAGTTCTAATCTGGGTTACTAGATCCTATATCCTACTATATATCCTTCTTTTAAAGTAGTTATATAGATATGAGGTTAGTAGCTAGTTATTTGTAATATGCTATGTTGTTGAGGCGAAGGGTTGTTGGAAGCTCTCAGGGCCTTGAAGGTGAAGGTCTATAGACCCCTAGCTATTAATAGTAGCTCTTGAGGTCCTAGTGATAATGAAGTTGTTGTGAGAGGCTTCTTGAAGGTTAATAAATTGTGATAGGTTGTTGAACATGTGGATAGTCGCTCTAGTATTAAGTAGGACTGATGAAGAGAGGGAGTAGTGTTGAACTTTATTAATTGCTATAATAGTATTATGGTATCTACCCTTATGGCGTCTACTATTATGGCTTCTACTATATAGTCATTAGCTTGTTTTATGAGCTTTTGCTTTCTTAAAATCTTCTATTAGATTACTACTAGGCTGGATCCTCTTCAGGATGCGGTTAATGAGGTTTTTATTGAGGTTAAACTATTTGGGCTAGTTTTCTAGAAAGGTAATGTAATAGCGCTGGAGAGTATGTCCCTTATAGTAGTAGAGAGTATACTATCTGTTATTGCTGTGGTTGTTTTGGTGAGGCTTCTTATTATATAAGTCTTATTGGCTGCTAGCCTTATGCTTATGACCTCCTCCTTAATATTTATGCCTATTCCTAGTGTTCCTAGCTATATTATTACTATTGTTAGTGTTGTTGTCGTCATCCTCTCCTGTAGTAGGCCTAAATATACCCCTTCCAGGCTTGCTTCTGAAAGTAGTATCTGTAAGCTGCTAAATAGCTTCACAGGTAGCTAGAAGGATATTACTGGCTTTAAGGCTATTCTTGTTGGCCTTTATGCTTACGAGTGCTTGATAACCTCCTATCTAGGTAGCTAGGGGAGAGCTGCTTAAGATCCTATAGAAGTTATTAAACTATAGGCTTAACTACTCTGTTTAAGGGACTTTGGCTGCTTGGCCTTTGAAGATGGCTATATCCTATTGATTGACCTATAAGGTAATTTCTTCTCGTGTGGTAATAATTTGATCTTTCTTATTAGCTATAATATCTTTATACTTATATACTGTAGCTTTCTTTTAGTTAATAGCTAAGCTACTAACTTAGGCCTAGAGCTTTAATACTTAAGTAGCGATATTCTCCTTAGTGAGATAATAGGTCTTAAGGTATTAATAATAGATAGTATTAGATACCTAGTTCTATATTATAGCGACGTTTTTAATATGCTTCGAGTAGACCTTCTTTTCTTCTGCATATTAGGTTATTATAGTATTATAGAACTTTATTTTTTTCTCCTTAAAGTTGCAAATAGTATCCTCTTTGTTAGTAGGGGCTGCTACGTTACTAGCTATTTAAGTACTTAGGTAGGCCTTAATAATGAGCCTTATATCTAGAAGGTTGGGTTTTATAATAGCGATGCTAAGTAATAGCTTGTTAGTCTTATTTGGATTAATATAGTGCTATATTTAATATAAGAGGTGCGAGCCTCAAGCTAGTTAATCTATAATATCTAATCCTTTAGACTATTAAGTTAGATCTTTATAATAGCCTTATTAGCAGAGAGCTTGGATATATTGAGTGCTATTATAGGTAGTTAGTTAGGTCTGCGAATATATAGTTAACGTAGTTAATATAAATAATGAATTTAATAAACAATTAGTAATTGAACGCGCTGTGCGGTTGCGATAGCTTCAAAACCGGATAATGATGCGTATGAGACTCTTAATATCGGACCTCTACGCGTCAATTAGGTGAAAATCGGTGTGTGTATTTCGTGAGTTCTTAGGTACAAAGGTCTCCACCAAAATCTCTGCTAGATACAGGTACCCACAATCCAGCTTTCGGTCAGGACGGATTTCGGGTCAAATCGGCATACGCCCATTGGCGTACGCCTAGTTCGACACGCCCCCTCAGGTTGGTGCCCAAAGGGTCCAAACTGGATAAACTGGCCAAAATGGCCCAAATGGCCTAAATAGCCACCTTTGCAAATCTCAAATCCCCCACTTGTAGGCCCTTTTATATATAGCCTATTTGAGGGTATATCTATTGCTTTAAATCGCTCCCGTCATGCTATTAAAACCTCCCAGTAGGTAGGAAAGAGTGATGCTATTTATAGAGCTATTTTAGCCCATTTAGTCTCCAATTTAGTATGTCTATTATCTGCAAGAAAGTCGCTCTTATCCGCCAGGTTAAGTTGGCTAATGAAGTTAGCGAAGGCGGCAGCTAGCAGGGCCTTCATCATCCCATCTGCTATTATTTCAGCTAATAAGGTATAAATAACCTCTATATAGTTATCTTAAATCTCTTGTTATAGCTAATAGTTATAGATATCTATATAGCGTAACTTAGTCTATAGTTAAATAATCTCTTAGGTTACTAGCTATATCGTTTGGGTATTATTATATTAAATAACTACCTTAAGGCTATTATAAGGCTAATTGACTGCATAGGAAGGCTCTCTTCTAGGAGGGAGGCTTATCCCTAAGGCGGTTATTAGCCGACTTGAAAATAGTCCTTCCTTTATAGCTTGCGAGAGCGCTAAAAGCTCTGCTTCTGTAGTAGAAGTTGTAACTATTTGTTATTTATTAGCCCTCCAGGCTATTATCCCTCCAAATAGCTTTATTGCAAAGGCTTGAGAGCTCTTTTAATCTATTAAATTATCTGCGAAACTAGTATCTAAAGCTACCTCTAGCTTATTAGTATCCTTTACTCTATACTTGAGATAAAGCCTTTTTGTCTTTAGTAGGGATTATATAACTTAATTAGCTGCTTAGTGATATCTTAGGCTAGAATTTTAGTTAAATCTCATCAGATAACTAACTATAAAAGCGATATTAGGTTTAGTTATAATAGTAGCATATAATAGCGATCTGACTTTTTATTAATATAGCTGAATCTCTTGAGGTATTGCTTGCCCTTTATATAGTGGTAGCTCTTTAGTAGCTATTGGGGTATTATATTATAAGCTAGTATTAATCTAGTCCTCCCTTCTTAGCAGTTTTATTAACTTATTGATAAATACTGACTGCGATAGCTATAGCCTCTTGTTTGGATGATCTTGAAGGACTTTGATCCCTAGGAACTAATATAGGTCTTGACTACCCTTGAGATAGTATTATTTCTGTAGTTATCTAATTAGCAAGGTGGTATAACTACGATCTTTGGGGGGGTATGCTATAATATAGTTATTAACGTAGAAGAAGAACAAGACCTTACTATAGTGCTAATAGTAGTTTTCGCTAGATATCTGCTTAAAATTGAGGGTATCTAGACTCTTTTTGAGGTATTGCTACTATAAAAGAGGGGATCTGCGAAGCCTATAGAGGGCCTTTAGCAGCTTGAGCACTCTTCTAGGCTCTTATACCTTAGTAGTATCTCTATATAAACCTCTTTATTAAAGTTAGTATATATAAAGGTATTAATAGTGTTATATTAGATTAGATCTATATTGAATTGGTTGGTGATAGTAATGAGGGTCCTAAATAATTTCCTAGTTAATACAGTAGTATAGGTATTACGAAGATTATGAGGCTATTAATTGCCTCTCACTAGAAGTCTCGCCTTAACTTTTAGAAGCTTACTATACTTATTTAGCTTATAGGTATATACCTAGTGGCATCTAAGGACCTTATGACCCTTTGTAGTCTTTTGTGATACTATTAATTAAGATTGGGATATTTGGTAGCTCTAGAGATAACTCTCTTTAGCCTAGATAAACTCAGCCCTTATGGGGTGATTTTATAGTTTAATATGTAATAAGAGCAACTTTAGTAATAACTTCTAGTAGGTTTTTTGCTACTTTGGATTTATTCCTGAAGTTGTTACTTCTGGGGCTGGGAATAGTAGCTTTATTATGATATCCCGGGCAGGCTTATAGCTGCTCGCTAAAGAATTAATAGGTTAATTAGACTACGCTAAAGACCTTTAACTATTATTAGTTTCATATACACAAGGCATACAATATATATCAGGTTCGCTTATATGAGGTAAGGAATAAATATTAGGTTTACTAGGTTTTACCCTTATGCGAGATTTATTAGTGGTATAGCCTAAGAAGACCGCCTTATATGAAGTCCTCGTGGTGACTCTAACTTTTAAATAAAAGTCTGAACTTAGGTTAGTATTATTAGAAACTGCTGAGATATGCCCCCTTATATTAAGGTCAGCGTAAATACCTTCCTCAAGTGCTTAGAAGAATATTAATTTGGGAGACTGTGGGGGAGTTAGCAGCAGAGCAAATTGTGCTTGAGAATAGCTATAAACTAGCTCTAGTGCGGATACTTCACTATTTATTTAGTTATCTTCATCTTCTATACGTCATAGGTTGTTATTTAGGTCTGTGATAGCTTTAGAGTCGCTCTAAATAGCAGTTCTCAGGTCGAGGAGCGCAGTATAGGCATTTTGGATCTCCTCCAGGGTTATATCCTTGAAGTTATTGTGGCGGGTATCTATTTGACCGTTGAAGATAGCTTCCTCATTAAAAAGGACGTCTTGAGTAGTAATAACCTCTCCTTTTAGAGGGTTCTAAATCCTATAGCTATTTGAGGTAGTATATCTAATTAGATAGCTAATTTAGGCTTTTGCAGCTAGTTACTAGCGACGGTTTTGATGAAGTTGGGCGTCTGAAGTCATTAAAAGACTTACTACTATTGCTTGAAGATAGGTTAGATTAGGTATTATAAAACCCTCTTTTAACCTCTTATAAAGCTTCTTATAAGGCGTCTTCTAGCCCTTTTGCTGTTTTTGTGGCGTCTGGTTGTATAGGTAGGTGGCTGCTTTTATGATTTCGGGCTATAGTACTATAGGTAGTGAGGATAAGAGTTATAGGGAGCGGGCTTTTTGCTTAATAATAGTAGCGATCCTTTTGGCGCCTCTATTTTGGGCCTGCGTATTTAGAGCGGATAGCTCTATTCTAATCTCACCCAAACCAGGGCACCTAGAACACTGTCAGGGTGTCGCTTTTCCAAATGTTTTAGCGCAGTAGGTGGTGGCAGACGCCGCCTGCCGCACGCCGCTGACGGGTTGTTCGTTTTTTTGCGGCAGCTAAACTGGAGCTGGAAGTCCCCTCTGCTGTCCCTCGTAGCTTTGCTTCCTGTCCATTACTTACTGCGTATATCCAGTGAGTGAATGCTAGATACTGCAGACGGATTGTACCTCAAAGTAAAGTTTTATGGAGGCAGATCATACGCCGAGTCTCTTTGTCTGTTGTCCGCGTGATGATTGAGCATCTTTGATGCTGTTTACGGTTTGTACGCTGTGGTCCTGGACATGTTCTGATTCATGAACAGCTCTTACTTACATGTACTCTCCTGATGAAGACAATAGCCAAACAACACAGCCAAGATCTCACGATACGTTACGGCTACCTTCCAGTCCTGCCAGCCCTTCCAGCCCTTCAGCAATGAATGATGAATCAAGCTGTCAGCAGATCAGGCACGGAGCCGGCGGGAGGTACCTTATTGCCGTTCTACGGATACCTATTATTACGAAGAGTCTGTCAGCAAAAGAAAGTATTTGTGTACCTAGGTAGGTAACCAGGTACGAACATCAGTTCCAAACCCAGTCCCAGTCCCAGTCCTATTCCCAGTCCCTAGCGCGCTCCTTTCCCTTTCCTCGTCTCTAGTCCCCGGCCCCTCATCCTCGTCCTCCCACCTTTTTCTTCCCCGTGGCCTGCCCGCCCCGCGGCCCCCTTCCCAACTCGTCGGAAAGCCCCCCAAGAGTTATCGGCCCTTCTTAAGCATGAGCTCCAACATGGGGACCATGGGGACGGCTAGCCATCTGCCTCTAACCCAATGGGAGCCTGCCCTCGTGAACTGCGACCTGTCGACCCTCGGAATGGGGAGATGAAGCACCACACACCACGCCTCGAGGAGAGCGGCCTTGCCTGACGTTCCATTCTTCGGTGCCACCTCAACGGGTACCCGACCAGACCAGACCAGACCCAGCAGACCCAGACCCAGACCGCACGCCAGATGCAGTTCTTGCAGAGGACGAACTGACACAGACGCGAACTGACTGGCTCGTCGCACTCCTCGACTCCCGCGAAGAGTAACACGGGATAAAAGGTTCCCATCTCCCCGTCCCCTACAACATCTTCCCTCCCCTTCCTCCTCACGAGCTTTTCCTCCTCCCCCCCCCCGCCCGTCAACAAGATTCCTCTCATCCTTTGTTTATTCATCTCCGAATACATCAACGACTACAACAGCAACCATGGAGAAGGAAATGGGCGGTGTCACCCGCGAACCCGTCAGCCTGGCCGTTACTGAGGACGTCTCCCGCATTGAGGCCCCTGTCACCTGGAAGGCCTACGTGATCTGCGCCTTCGCCTCCTTTGGAGGTATCTTCTTCGGATATGACTCTGGATATATTAATGGTGTCATTAGTAATATCTCCTTTATCCGCGAGGTCGTGGGCAATAATCAGGCCACCACTATGAACGAATCCGACCAGTCTCTCATCGTCTCTATCCTCTCTTGCGGTACCTTCTTCGGCGCTCTTATTGCTGGTGATATCGCCGACTGGATTGGCTGCAAGTATACTGTCATCTTCAGCTGCTTTATCTACATGATCGGTGTCGTTATCCAGATGCTTACTGGTCTTGGCGCTCCTCTTGGTCCTATTGTTGCTGGTCGTCTTATTGCTAGTCTTAGTATTGATTTTGAGTCTACTATTGTTATTCTATATAAATCTGAGATTATAAGTCTTAATGCTCCTTTTCCCCAAATCTCAGTTCTCTAATAATAGCAATCCTAACTGCATTAAATAGTGCCCTAAGAAGGTTTATAGTGCCCTCGTCGCTAGCTACTAATTCTATATTACTATCAGCCTTTTGCTTGCTGCTTATGTTATCTATGCGACTAAGGACCGCTAGGATAGTAGCGCCTACTGCATCCCTATCGCCATCTAGTTCCCCTGGGCCCTCATTCTCAGTAGAGGTCTATTCCTCCTTCCTAACTCCCCTAGATACTTTATTAAGAAGGGCTGTCTTGCGGATGCTACTGAGGCTCTATCTCGCCTCTGTGGCTAGCCTAAGGACTCTAAGTATATCCAGGTCGAGCTTGCTGAGATTGTTGCTAATGAGGAGTATGAGCGCTAGCTTATCCCCTCCACCACCTAGTTCGGCTCTTGGGCTAAGTGCTTTAGTAGTGGTCTCTAGAAGTCTAACTCCAACCTACAAAAGACCATTCTTAGTACTTCTCTCTAGATAATATAGCAGTAGACTGGTATTAACTTTATCTTCTACTACTTCATCCCCTTCCTCTAGTCTATAGGCGCTATTAATAATATCTTCTTAATCTCCCTGGTCTTTACTCTTATTAATATCTGCTCTACCCCTTTATCCTTCTAGACTATTAAGAAGTTCGGTTGCCGCACTATCCTCCTCTGGGGTGCTGCTAGTATATTGATCTGCTAGTACCTCGTTGATATTATTAGAGTTACTATTAGCTTTAACTATACCCACCCCAACCCTCTTGATGCCACTAAGTGTATTACTAATAATATCCCTGCTGTTAACGCCTAGATCGCCTTTATTATTATCTTTATCTTCTAGTTCGCCTCTACTTGGGGTCCTAGTGCCTGGATTCTTATTGGCGAGGTCTTCCCCCTGTCTATTCGCTCCCGTGGTATCGCCCTCTCTACCGCCTCTAACTAGCTTATTATAGTCAGCTATCCGACAGTAGGGTTCTGCTAATAGAAGCTGAGGGATGACGCTAGGTTGATAGTATAGTTTTGTTAGGCTGTGTTGCTGAATGAATCTTAGGGTTCAAGGAGTATGGTGATTAGTTATAGTCCTTATAAGGGGGTTGTAGTATAAGATAAAGCTGAGAGTACCTATTAGGGTAATTATGAAGTTAATTGCTGAAGAGCTATAGAAGTCTGTTCTTAGGAGTCCTAAGTCTATACTATATATAAGTCCTGAATAGTCCCTGGTCCTGCTATTAGGTAATTACCTCTATATATTAGTGATTGCAATTAGTTAGTAAGGCTAACTAATTACTAAGCGCTTCCCGCTACACTCTATTAATTACTTCTTATTTTATTATTATATAACTTATACTATAGTTCTTCTCTTCTATAGGTATCCCTAGTATCCCTATGATCCTATAGTATAAATATCCTATTCTAGCTATCTAACGCCTAAGTAGGTTAGGTAATTATTATTATTATATAATAGGTTATAATATTAGGTTCTCTCTCTAAAGGTCTTATCCTCAAGACCTAATATAAGTAGGGTATTAGTCCTAGGTTGGGGATCTATTAATTATGTATCCTGATTTTACTTATAATACTAATATTATATTAGGTTGCATTTAAAAATCAAATTTAAATTCTACCTCTACTCTTTATCATCATAACTATACGCTTTATATTACTAAGTTTAGTATTATTATTAATATACCTTATTTATATTATTATTTAATAAGAAAATATTATAAGCTTCTTCCTAGAGGTGAAGTTTATGGCGAGTATATTTACTTGGGGCAATTATATAATATAGTAGTAGATATAGTTTGCGCCTATATATATTTATTACTATATTAGTGTTTTCTTATTTTACTAACTTATTTCTTAGTTAACTAATTACTAGATGAGGCTGCTTGTCTAGAGGATGCTAAAGTAGTAGAGGAGGAGGTATTACGTAAAAAGGCTGCTACCCTATATGCTACGCAGGCTGAGTTGGATGAGTTTATGGCGCGGCTGGACTATTTGAGAAAGTAGAAGAGAATAGTATTTTATAAAGGTTGTGAAGTTACTAAGGAGGAACTAGCGGCTTCTCCCGTGCTAGAGGCTTAGGCTATAGGTGGTTTTAGTATAGTAGATTTAGATATAGTCCTAGGGGATTAGAATTCTAGTACCCTAAATTTCTTATTAGGTGGGTTATCCTAGTTTGCCAGTACCTCTAGTTATATAAATAGGTTAGCATCTTATAGTTAGTTTTATTATATTAGTCTAATTATTAGTTAGAGTAAAATAAGTCAAGTTTTGCTTTTATATATTCCCTTAGGTGTGGGTTCTGCTTGTAGTTTATTCAGTGTTTACTATTTCTAATACGTGCGGAGTTATTCTTATGCGTGCTTGAGATTTATAGTTAGTTCCTATATATTATCCTTATATCTATATCCTTTCTATTTAATGAGGTACTAGGTTTTATTCATATCTTTAATATAGTTAATAATTCGTTTGATTTCATATTCTAGTTCATTTAATTCCATAATAATAAGGTTATTTATTTATAATCCTTATAGTGCTAGTTTGAGAAGTAAAATATAAAAGATTAATAGTACTTTATAGTATCTAGTAGTAAGAGTTTATAGCTAATATCTAATAGCGTTTTATTAATTTAAAATAGTTTAAGTGTTTTATAGTCTAATTTGTTGCTTAGTTATATGGTTTTGATGTTTTGTTGAGTGAGGTAGATGCTATTTCCCTCCTTTAAAGTTAGTTCCTAAATTCTTTTCTTATTAGCGTATTTGCATATATATTTGCACATAAATTTGAGGTCTTTGGGAAGTTCCTGCTAAATCTCTCGAATTTTCTTAATGTCTGCTATAGCTTTAAGTGCTGCTAGGACTTATTGTAGTTCTCTATATGTAGTTGAGTTAAATCTATAATTAAGGTAGAAAGGTAATTCTTTTATACTTTCTCCTACTATACTATTATATGTGAATTAGGCTATTAGTAGTAGTAATACCTAATTATCTTATTTGTAATTAATATAATAGCGTAAGTAGATCTTAAGGACTTAGTTGATTTGTTTGGTCTATCTATTAGTTTGTGGGTAAAAAGCAGTTAAGAGTTTGTAATTAGATCTCAGCTGCGAGATCAGGGATCTCCAAAACTTCAAAGTAAATAGTTTATCTCTATCTAATACAATTTCTATTAGTATGCTATATTAGCTAATAATAGTTTTCAGAAATATATACCTAAGGTTCTCTGTTATACTTAACTCTATATATAGAATAAAGTAGGTGTGTTTTATAAGTTAGTTTATAATAACTAAAAAACTGTTATACTTAGTATTAGTTATTAGTTCTTTTAACTTTAGTAGTTTAATAATAAGGTCTAGAGATGTAGATTGATATGCTGCTTCTAGTACTAGTAGTAGTTAAATTCTTCTATAGGGTTAATATTAATTAGGCTTGCGTTTAGCGTAAACTCCGTAGTCTTTAATAGTATTTGCTAGTTCTTATTATATAGTAGTTTTATTATAATATTAATAGATATATTTCTATGTCTTAGTAACGCCTTAGTATCTATATACTGGGATGGGACAAGATGGCTTGGCTGTTTAGTTAGCAGGCCCGCTATTAATGGGGTCTAAAACGGAAGACTGCGATGCGGGGAGGGGACGTTCCAGATGGAACAATTATTATTTATTATTATTATCTATAGTCTTTTTCGGCCTTAAGGGGGCTTATACCTTAATAATCCTATATATGATTTCCAAGATTTCTCCTTTATTTTAAGCTTAATTCTTCTGATTCTTTCTGATTAGATCTGCGAATCGCTACGCGCATCTTTTGAGCCTATCTTTATTATTCCTATCCGTTTGTGGGTAGTGTTATGTTATTTGCTATTTTTGTAGTCCCTACTGGGCTCCTGCTCTTCCTAATAGTGCCTAGAGGTGGAACTTTTTGCTCTTTACTACAACCCTTAAAGGTTTCTAAGAGAGTAGGGTGCTTTTATTACATCCGGACGTCCCACTATTATAATATATACTAATATATACCTACTCCTTTTTAGATAATTGCAATATCTAGCTACTATAAAGAAATAAAGAAATAAAGAAATAATAATATAAATGAGAACTAGATGGAGGAGAATAGGCGATTCGCAGACCTATTAGCCTATAGAGGGATTACTACAGGCGAGCGTTCTTTTAAAACGTTAATAGGAATTATAAAGACCCTGAAATCCTCTCTTCTTTTGGTATGTCGGCTGGAACTAACTATTTTTTCTTTTTCCTCTCTTATATTCCTCTCTCTTTCTTAACTACTCTTATCTACTACTAGTCTTTTAATTAGTCTGTTGTGGCTGAGATAGCTGAAAAGCTGTAGATAAAACTAATATAGGAGAAATAGTAGTTTTACTAAGCTAACAAGTAAAGTGAGATTAACTAGATTAGTAAAAAAATGCTAATAAACCTATTTTAATGCAGCCTAGAGTACTAAGAGTAAGTATACTAATATATAAAGTATTTTAATATAGTAAGCTATAAGAATTTAAGATAGGAGCCTCGCTAGGGAAGACTTTCCTAATTTAAATATTGAGACTTAAAGTAGAATTACTACTAAAGTAGTAAGACTAAGGCTATAAAGCCTTTCTATATTTATTTATATTCCTTTCCTATTTATTACCTTTTATTTTATAATCCAGAAGACCTATTATTACCCCCCTTTATGTTTAAAAATATTAGGAAGTTATACTAATCTATCTACTTAGTAATATCTTATAGAGATTTAATAAGTAATTACTTAATAATATTTAAATATAATTAATATAGTATTTATAGACCTATAAATAATATATCTACCTCTTATTTTAGTAACCTAGATACTAAGCCCTCTTTTAGTAAAGGGAAGTAGCTTAAAAATAGTTTCTAGGCCCTTTATTTAGTAAGATATAATCTTAAGCTTTAAATAAACTAGTCTCTAAGGATAGTAAGGATAGGCCTGCAAATCTCAAGTTAGGGCTTAACCTAGCCTCCTTAAGCCCTTTTAGCATAATAGCGACGGGTTATACTAACTAGAACTTTGCTATCCTAGCGGATATCCTTATGAAGCGTCCTACTATTACTATAATAACTCCCTATTTAACTAGAGCGCCTAAGTTTATTAGAAC